>OMLP01030503.1:65915-83442 GCA_900302685.1 Spondyliosoma cantharus
CCGGTCAGCAGCCAGCCCCCCCCCCAAAAAAAAACCCAGCCCAGCTAAGCTCATCATGCACTACAGTATGCCACCGAGGGTTAAGATTAGCTGGGCTGAAGCCTAATGAGGCCTACGGGCGGTTTTCTAGGAGTGTGTAGTCCATAAATCGAGCATACATAAATATTCTGTTCGAGCAGATGTACACTCCACTGACACTGGTTATGCTGTCATACAATTAACGCCAGTGTTGATTACATTAGAAGGGACTGGAGTGGACTTCCTCGAATAGTTCAGCTGTGGTCTCCCATTTCCTGTTTATGCCAGTGAGAGGCAGTCCCTGTATGCCAGTGATATGGAGGGGCTTATCAGGCGAGATTGGACCACAGCCAGCCAGCATAGATGGGTTGAATGATACTCACTTGACTTTTCTCTGGCCCTCAGATGAGGACACTGGACCTGCGGTGAGGGTGGGTTTCCGCTTCCTTGGCCGCCCTGGTCCTCGTCGCGCCGGGCTGCGAGGTGTTTCCTCCTTCCTGCTTGCACACGCAGATGTAAACACACAAAACAGGCGGTGAGGAACTCTGAGATAGGTCTGAACTCAAAAGGTTGCAGCAAAGAAAACCAGAACCAAATGTTTTATGGCTTTTGAAATTACTGAATGCAAAGGGTAGAGATAAGCTTAAGGGAAAAGGGGATAAGGTCATACTCACTGATGATCGTGCTTCCTCTGAAGTTTGGCCAGCTCCTTTTGCTTCTCCTTGTAGCGACGCTGTAGCTCAGCCAGCTTCACACGCATTGCGAGCTCCGGACCGTCCATTGTTTCCATGGTACTTTTGGCCGGGCACACCTGAGATACACATCATCGGTATTTTTTTTTAGCATTAAAAATAAAGTCAAAGCAAAACACATTCTTGACTAGGTTATCTGTAAAAACCCTGTAGCATCCTCATGTTTTTGTTGCATTCCTACCGGTTCATTGCGAGGTGTCCAGCTGCATTTCCTACGTAAATTGAGGATCCTGCGCGCTGGGAAGTGTCGCCCTGAACCCATGCTGCTGCCTTCCTGTGAGCCCATCTCCAGCGCACGGGCTGTGGCCAGTGTTGCAAGGCTCTGGAGGTCAAACATCAGCAACTCCTCTTCTGTTATGGAGCAAAAGAAAGAACATTAGTTTGGTTCGCGTTGTAAAAAGACACTACAATCGAACTGACCTTTTTTTTTGTAAAAATGTGTTGAAAGAAACAAGAGAGACGAGGGGAGTTTGGGCATGTGTGTGTTTCATGCGCACATGCAGCATCAAAACTTGCACATGTGGCTTTGAATTTCAGCAGTAACCGTGTGATATAGTGAATAAATGGCGAGGAAGAAAGACATTGAGGGAATCTGTGCACATTCAGTCAGTATGAGGAAGCAGCAGCGTATCATTTCAGAGGTCACATCAATGTGGACTCACCAGATGCCACTACGTCTGTGGCCATCTGGGCCAAGCTCTTCCTATATAGCCCTACCTGCCCGTGGCACTCACGCGACTATCTTCCATTAATGGACTGAGCTAAAGGCTGAATGTCAGGTTTGCTGTGTACCCCACAGAGATGGAGAAACATCAGATTTTGTTTACAAAGTCACAGTGTTGTACGTCTTTTCATATATAAATAAAAATACAGATTTTTCTTACTTGTTTTAGTGCGTGTTTTGGTGAAGACTGCTGTTGTGACTCGACATGTGCCACTTCCCTAAGCTGTCAACAGTATCACATCACAAAGACAACATCACTGACTCTGGAATCAGTTGATGATACTCTTTTTATAGAAACCCTCTATTGGGAGCAGTTAAATGCATTAGGATGCTGTGGTAAACACAAAACATCCTTTTGCATGAATAAAAAAAAACAAAACACATGGTGCTTTGAAAAACAAGGAAGCTTTTAAAGGCACTTTAAAACAATGGGGTCTAATTAGCCAGGCAATGCTCCAGGGTCCTGAAAACATCGACTGCGTTTGTGATTACACACTAACTTTCAGTAACACGTTGTGTGTGGGAGAGAAGGAAGCCAATTGGTGTGTCTCTTTTTACCTTTTTTTTTTTAAAGTGTGTGTATTTTCAGTTGCATGTGTATATGTGTGTGCATTTGCGCACACGTGTGGATCAAACGGTGGCAGGATGGTAAGACAGAGAGACAGTTCCCTGAGGAAAGCTGGAAGGAAAGAGAGGGAGAGAGTGAGGGAGGGAGGTGCACACCCTCCGCTAGTAGTTCAGCCCTGTCCTCCTGCTTCGTCTCCCTCTCCTGAGGCCTCTGCATCATTAGAACAGCCTTTTAGAAAATAAAAGTGCCTTTAACACACCAAAGAAGAGGAACGGCAAGCAGGCATGCAGACAGCTTCTCTGGGGACATGTTAGAATCCACCAGGGGCTCTTGAGACCAGCAGGAAGAGAGGAGGATCTGGGAGGGAACACAGAGCGACACAGGCTAGGCCTGAGGGGGGAGTGGGAGTTTGTCTCAGTGGACGCAGAGGAAAAGGAGGGTAAACTACGAGAGAGATGTGAATTCTGCTGATATGAGTGTGTTTTGTGTGCATGTTAATGTGTGTGAGTCGTGGAAGGCCCACAGTCCCTCACCCTGGCTTTTCCCACAGGTGCGCTTTTGCTGTTGCAGCTCCAGATCAGCCAGCTCACTCAGAAGCTCCATACCCTGGTGGGGGTTGGGCTGTGATGGGGCAACTGATGGGGCGCTATGAGGGAACAGGGGAAATGGGGGTACATCTGTGCAGAAGGCAGCGGCAATCAGCAGCTCCAGACTCCAGTAGCAGGGCACAATAGGTTTGTGGGGAATGGCAGTAGTAGCCTGGCTTGGACTGCAGGCAGAAGCTGAGACAGGGGAGAGGCAGACAAAATCCACTGAGGCATCATCAGGGGTCGTCTCGTTCTTGTGCTGCTGCTTGCTGTCCTTTGCTCCCTCAAGGGCCGGGGACTGAGGCCCAGGGGCTGCAGGGGAAGCAGGGTCAAGCTCGATGATGGTGGGCAGCTCTGGATCCTGCTCTCCAGGCATGTCGACCTTTTGAGCATGCTCCACCTGGCTCTCCTCACCCACCGCCTCATCATCCTCTTCTTCTTCCAAGGTGATGACAGCTCCTGGCCTTTCAGGCTCCTCTGTTGAGAGGAGGACTGGACAGGAAGCTGCCTCACACACTGGGCTCTCAACAGGGAGGCAAACCAGGACCTCTTCCTCAGCAGGACCCTGCTCATCCACCTCCTTCTCTCCAGGCACATAGTTGGCTGCTGTCATTGCCGTGACCTGCACCTCCTCCCTCTGTTCAAGAACTCTCTCAACCACTCTTTGCTCCTCTTCCTGCTCCACTTCCTTGGGTGGGAGAGGCTCTGGGAGAGACCTGACTGCCGCTTGGCAGTCGAGCTCCTCCCCTAGGCCGGAGAGGGACTGGGGAGCATGCTCAGCAGGCTCCACTTGGACTGCTTCCAGGTCGGCTGGCTCAGCCAGGCGAACATCCTGGGGGGACGGGCCGCTCCTGTAGCCCATGGCAATGGCAGGGTAGGTGTATCCAGGAGGCAAGTCTAAAGAGAGAAAGAAATGTAGATAATGGAATCATCAGTTGTCAATATTGGATAAATCATTCTCATAAACAAAAGTAATTCATTATGATGTTATTGTCTAATGCAGGGTAATGTAATGCAAATCTTAAAACTTGTACACATCAGACCCACTCTTAACTTTAACTCTATCGCTGTCTTTGAGGTCACCAGGGCTTAAAACCTGGAAAAGGAAATTCTGCCTTGATCTTCTAGCAGTAGGAAGAGAAGAGGACCACATGCAACCTTGTGTGAGTGCGTTATTTGAAGTGGGCCAGGCCGTTGGTTTATCAGAGCACCTGACACAATTCCTCTAGCGTGTGGCGGCCGTTAGCCAGACATTAATGATGATGAAGAGAGTGCGGGGGCCCGTGGGGGTGGAGTACAGGCAGGGGCTGCTATTGAGGTGTTTCTCAGTCATTACAGAGCTAACAGTAACGGAAAGCCCCTTCTCAACCGGCAGCCATTTTCTGCAGCTTTGAGCTGTTCAGTCAAACAGGGGCTTGCCAACAGAGCCACCCACACATATCATCACAACACCAGCAGAAAAAAAAGGATCATTAACAACAGTGGTTATTCCAATTACCATTGTGTACAATGACGAAGGTGCTTCTGTATCCTAGAACTCACTATCCTTTTACTGATGTTGTGTCAGGGTTATTTGGCATAGCATCCGTCACTAGCAACATCTTAAACTGATTACAAACCCTCTTTTCTTTGAAAGGCTTTCATCTGATGTTATTGATGGTTCGTGCTCAAATGCACTCAAATTTGATTGACAGTGTTTACCTGACTTTTGATGAAAAGCTGCCGACCCTATTATCGTCACCATCGTGTTGCTGCTGTTTACATTCACCCAGATGCAAATTTAAAAGAAATGCCTAACAGAATTATTTCCTTGGTTTGTTTATGTATATACGTTCTATGGTTGTGTAGCATTCTCACTTTGTTGTGTTGTATAATGACAAATAAATGACCTTGTTACTTTGTGTTCCCTTGTTATCCTTCGGGGCGACTGTGCCCTTTAAATGTATGACCACTAAAAGTGCTTGTTTTTGCAAGCGCTTGTTATTCTAAGTTTCTGATAATATTATTGAAACAATCCCTACAGAGAAAGACCTTTTATGTAAAAGAGAAAGATCCTTTTTGTCCACCAGACTTGCAGGACTTACTGGTCTACTGTTGACTTGATCCATTACTTTTTGTTATTGCTTGTTTTAACTTGCTGGTTTGAAGTCACACAAACAAACGAACTGATAGAGACAGTCCACTTCCAGCTGAAGTACTTTGACAAGTGCATTTGCCCTCAAGGATTATGTTGCAGCCATTGCAGCCTGTTTAGCAGCTAGACCAATTCTAAAACTTTTTGCACATACAAGCCATTTTATACAACAAAATAAGTGAAATTAGGGTCCAGGTTTAAAAATACCAGATTTACCCTTTAACCCAATGCACACATTACATCAAAGGGAGCTGGAAAACTGCCTCACATTTGTATGTTTTTGTTTGCATGTAGATGCTTTTGCTTACCAGGCTCAAGAGACTCTGGGTAATCCTGTGGGGGTTGTCCCTCTCCTCTCTTGTCCTGGATTTCTGGCCCCTTGGGCATCTGAGGTGGGGCAGGGCTGATGGCAGGTGAGTGTGGGGCTGCTGCAGCAGGGCTGGGAGCAGGGCAGGGTGTTGAGGGAGTGCTTTTGGGATGCGGTCGTAGTGAGGGGGACTGGCAGCAAGGGGAAAGGTGAGCAGCACAGGCCCCAGGGGGAGATGTGTTCCTCTGAGGTGGGTTGTAAGAGTACGGCTTGGCAGGTTTAGGTGCTCTGGGTTCTGAAATGAGTTCCTCGAGTTCAACCGAGGGCTCATCGGGCCTCTTCTGCATCTGTGGCAATTTAAATAAAGTTATTTAAATTTCTCAAGCAAGTAAATACCAATGTAATAATCCATTCTTTGCAAACTAGTTACTGAAGCAAAAGCTACTTGCTGAACAGTCTGTTTTCAGAGATTGACTCTATCCCTGTGAGAAAATCAGCATATCCCAGAAAAATATTAGGGGAGTTAAAAATAGACTAAATAGTTAAGCTGACCCGTGACTCACCCACTCTGCTTGAATTCTCATTTGGATTGATAGACAGATCATATTAAACTCTCTTCACACTAATACCTCAATGTTTCTTGCACAGTTTATAATCACCTGTGTATTGTGAGTGGCATGATGTTGCATGTCCATGCCATGTGCAGCTCTGTGCTGCTGCTGCTGCTGCTGCTGTTGTTGCTGCTGCTGCTGCTGCTGCTGCTGCTGCTGGGTTTGAGACTGTGGTTGTGGTTGCTGTGACTGGTGGCTCTGGTGCTGATGCTGATGCTGATGCTGATGCTGATGCTGGAGCTGTTGGTGCTGCTGGAGAGCATACAGCTCCTGTTGCCGTAGAAACTGGGATCGGGAGTACACAGCAGGATGCTGCATGTGGGAGGGTGGGCCCCGGGCACCGTACACAGGGGGCCACAGCCCTTGCTGCTCCATCACATCTAATGAGAAAAAGGAGGAGGAATGTGACAAAGGGAGCTACCTTAGAACAAAAAGACATTCATGCACATACACACTTCATTTGGATTCATACACATCAACACTTTGCACAAACACAACATTGTGTTATCCATATCTCTCATTATCTACCCCCCACACACACATTTCAAAACAGTGAAACCATTATGTATCATTTAAAAATCATTGTATTCACATTTTAAAGCAACGATACTGACAAATCTCTTTAAAAAAAGATTTTTGACTCTACAGCACAACATCTCCCCAGGCAGCAGCAAACCCACACTCTCCCCCGCTCTGAACAGAAAGCTCTCTCTTAAGAACTGCCTTGAGAATTTGCTGGAATGCTGGAAAAAAGTCATGACAATGATGAAATGCGAACAGATGATCTCTCTTCTAAGTTGATTAGAGGTCAAAGTACTGGGCTTGAAATGCATTTTTGTCTCGCCGGAGCATTCAGCATGGACATTCCGGCAAAAAGTCCCACCTGCCCAGCCAAGCCACGGACAAGGGTCTGCTGAAGGGCCCAGCAGGAGGCTTAGTTCCCATGTCTGTGGACAAGCTTTCTCATGATATGACTCTAAGAACCGGAACAACTTGATGTGGTTGCTGTGCTATGACAGATGACCCATGGGGAGGTAGTAGGCCTACGCTACAGGAACCAGAAAACTGGTATTTTTTTGTTCTTTCACCTTTCGCCCCTCCACCCCTTTTGAAACACCAAAATCCTTGTTGGGAGATATGAACTTGGATACACAAATGTTTCCTGTGGGAACGCTTTGTGGATGAACTTCCTTTCTCAGCTGAAACTCCTGTGGAGCACAGGAGGAAATGAACTGATAAAAACTGTGAGCTAATTAAATGTCACAGCCTGTTCACTGAATATGTGTCTACAGTGAGTTTAGAGAAGTGATCTTTTACCACATTCTCAAACTTCCTCTTCCCCTGGTGTTGTTCTCAGTGTATGTATGTGTTTTTATTTTGTTTGTATAGCTTCAGATGAGAGCCCTGACCCATTGAGAGCCCTGTTCCTGCTGGGCCGAGCAGGTGGTGTGCAGGAAAAGTTTGAATTGTGTCTGTAAGTGAGCCCATTAAAAGGAAGATCATCAGCAGTGTTCACAGGATCACTGTGATTACCAGCAGTCCTTTTTATGTTTGCCCCGAATATATACTGTATACTGTATGAATGAGGGATCGACTGATGTGTTTTTCATTCAGGGCCGATAATGATTCCAAGTAATCAAGGAGACTGATAATAACCAATATTTCTAACTGATACACATTTTCAGTAAAAATGTAAATCTCACTGTCAAAATGTAGGATAACCAGTGGTGGAATGTAAGCACAACTATAACTTTGTTAATTATAACTTCAGTTATTAGTTAGACTGTAAAAGCTTTTGTATGTACTGGCAGACTCATTTGTTAAAAGTGGAGAAAGGAGAAAGCAAAAGTCATGGCATACCTAGGTGATGGGTGGCAGGATGGGAGGGAGGCTCAGTGGGCAGGACCACCAGCTGGGCAGAAGGGTCCTGAGGCAGAGGCAGGACTGGCTGCAGAGGGCCTGGCATGGCTGCAGAGAAACCTGGTGGAAGATTCTGGTGCAGGGCTGTATGACCTATACCTGCTTCATAAAAAATATGTCAGTCAAGATTTATAAAGCCATCACATCATGTGTAAAAAATGCTGTTATAAATACACCACAAGATCAATTTTAAACTTGACCGGGAACCAGTGAAAAGATTTTAAAATTGAAATGATGCAATATCTTCAGCACAATGTAAAATCCTGGAAGCTGAATTCTGCCAAAAAAAAAAATGAAATGACACAGAGTCCTTTTATGGTACTCCTGTAGCCTTGAAACTCAATAATTGCTGCTGATACGATAGCATAAAAGCAAAAATGATCTGAAAGGCAGCCAAGCATAAAGACACCTTTTTATTAATGGGGATGGTACCTTCTTTACCTGATCTGTCAACAAGTTGGAATGCATACTATTTTAGCATTCATAATTTCCTTTAATATTCTCTTACCATAAGAGTGTCCTGTCATCCAGAGGGATGGGCTTCCAGTTCTTGGCATCCAATGATGGTGAGCAGAATGTGCAGAAGGATCTCCTAATTGGCCAGACTGGAGGGAAGTCCCGCCTGGGACCATGAGATGAGAGGTGAGGTCTCCGTGACAGCTGTTGGAGGGGTGGATTCTTGCAAACTCCACCCTTTCCTTATTATCCCTGGCATCAGGATGAGACGAGGATAAGGAAACACAAATGAAGACCAGTGTCCTGAAAGTATCTCACAGTGACAGGTTTTAATTAAGCTTTGCGGTTGCTTACCTGATATATGCATCTCTTTCTCTGTCCAAGCAAGTCAGACTTATCTGTTCCCCACTCAACCTCTTCCTCTCCTCTTCAGTTGTGGGATCCGAGGGATACATGGAGCGTGGCGGTCCTGTGAGACAAACATTAGCTCAACCATTAGCCTCCACCGTTGTGTCCCCTGGTGAGGACATATTCCCAAGCCTCTCACCATTTCTCAAAACACTACTATTACTCACAAGAGATTTGGAGCGCTTATATCATACCTTTCATTGCTATATCAACCAAAGTCTTATATACGTAACTGTTTATTCCCCCAAAATGAAATCAGACTTTTGCTTTTAAACAAAATGTCGATGCTAACCCAGAGCAAAGGTGCATCTCATCACTACCATACACTTAAAAATGACACCATGAAAGGGGTGGACAGTGAGTACAGATCAAAATAAAGAAACATGTTACTGATTGTGTAGTGCTGCTATGTTAAAAATAATAATGCTACAGAATATATTTAATAAAAGTCAAGACTGTTGTGTATTTTCTGAAGCAAGCAAAAAAAATAATACAGGTGTGGAGCCTAGGTTATTCTGTTTTCTTTTCACGCTAGGTCATTAACAGGTCACAGATAAGAAAACAAGTGTACCTGTTCCCTTCACCTCCATTTATGAGGCAGTGACCTACACTGCTTACCTTTCACAGAGGGATGTACCCTGCCCTGTCGGCTGTTGGGATGACCGTCTGCTGAACGACAAGGTGGCTCCCTTTGTCTGGCCACAGCCACGGCAATTCCCACTGGCGGCTGCCGCACCTCGCTTTCCCCATGACCAGATTCCCCCATATCCCGGCTGCGCCCACTGTAATCAGGGCGCTCATTGTCAGTGGCTGGGCCCTTTCTGGAAGGTAGAGTCTGTTTGTTGCCCTGCAGGGCGCAGCTCCCCCCAGCAGGACCTGATTTAAGGCTTCCAAGCCCCCCAAATGGGCTCTTCTGGGAGAGTAGCAGTGGCTGTTGCTGGTTGCTGTACTTAAGTAAGCTTTTCATGGCACTGCTCTCCCCCTGAGTTGGGCCTTGGGGCTCAGGTTGCTGCTGTGGTTGCTGCTGCTGCTGACTGAGAGGAGGTGCAGGGGGAGGCTGGGGAGGAGGCAGGCTCATTCCTGGCTGCTGCTGTTGCTGCTGCTGCTGCTGTTGCTGCTGCTGCTGCTGCTGCTGGGAGTGTTGCCCACCAGTGCTCCCTAACTCCATGTAGGACTTCCTCTGCTCCTCCTCAGGTTGTGGCATGTGGTGAGGAGGCCTCATGGCCCACGGTGGCACAGGGGGCTGCTGGTGGTGGTGCTGCCCACTGCTGTTGCTATAACCATAAGGAGACATGTCCATCTTTCGTTTCAGCTCCTGGCTAGCCCCCTGGTTCATCTCAGCAGGAGAAGGAGCATCTGGGACAGGTCGGCCATGCTGTTGGTGGCGTATCCTGGCTACCTTTTGTCCATCTCTCTGTAAGGAGCAGCTACCTCCAGGACCAGGACCAGGGCCATGGGCTGCTCCAGTCCCACCATGTTGACCCATGCTTTTAAGTGGGGAAGCGTTAGGTGGGGGTCCTGGGTGGGAACAGTCTCTGTAAGGAGAAGTGTTGACAGAATGGGGAACAGAGTGTCCAGCCTTGGGCCCCTGGGGCAACGAGGGTCTGAACACATCCATGTCCACACCACTGTTGATACACTCAGCACTGCGTGATCGTACAACCTGGTGCTGTTGTTGAGGATGTGAAGGCTGTTGTAATTGGGGAGGTGGAGGAAGCTGTGAGGGCTGAAGGTGTTGGTGGTGTGACTGCATCCAGTCTGGAGCCTTCTCTGTCTTTCTGTATGGGTGCTGCTGTTGCTGCTGTTGTTGTTGTTGTTGTTGTTGTTGTTGCTGTTGTTGTTGTTGCTGTTTTCTGTGCCAACTACTATGATGCCCACCACCTCCATTCTTTTCTATTACCTTGTCCTTAATATTGCTGCCTCCCCCACCACCACCCACACCCTGGCAGTCAGGGTTACCAAGCTGGAATGGCCCATTGGATTTGTCACCCAGGTCTGCCACAGATGGCACAAATGTCGGCCCTGTGACTTTAGGCTCTCGCCCCACATTGGCTGGCCCCCTCTCATGAGAGGCAGGGTTGGCTAGTGGAGCAGGAGGAGGTGGGCAGAAGAAGTCTGGGTGGTGGTGTGTGTGGTGGGAATGATGTGGGTGGTGTGGGTGGCTGGGGTGGAGCTGAAGACAGTGGAAGCCCCCTGGGTGAGGATGTGTATGGCCGTGAGCATGAGGATGTGGATGGGGGTGTGCCCCTCCAGCAACAGAACCCATGTGTAAGGGTGGGGGTACAGAGTAGGACAGAGAGTGGTGGAGTGGTGCCTGACCCCTCTCCAGACAGTCCGAAGGTTGTTCACTGATCCTCATCTCCCCACTTATTCCCTCTTTAGTGCAGCGACTACTGCCACTGGACCCCATATGTCGAACCTGGGTGCTCCCCCCACCCCCCATAGCCCCAAGGGCCGTGCCCTCTCCACCACAGCTGGACATGGAGGCTTTAGCCCCTGCCCCTGTTCCTGCATCTCCATTTTGCATCTTGCCATTGTGCAAGCAGGCACTGAGGGGCTTGCCCATACTTTGAGGGTGTTCCTTGCTGTACTCCATTGCAAGCGGTGCCTTGTGCCTCTCCAGGGCCCGACTGTTAACCTCCTCCAGGGGCAGTGGGTGCTGTGGATAGTGTGGGTGCTGCTGATGAGAGTGGGAATGGTGGTGGTGTGTGGGCTGGGGTGGCTGCTGGCTGTGGTGTTGTTGGTGCTGCTGCTGTCTCTCCTTTGCCTCCTGTTTGCTACTGGACCTCTCCTTGTCCTTAACAGGTACCACTCCTCTCTCCACAGAACCCTCTTTAAGACCCTTATGTAGACCAGACCCGACTCCTGGGTCTCTGTCTCTGCTGCAGGACCCCTGAGAGTGTCCTGAGCCTGCCCTGGACATTGGTGGCAGACTGTGATTGGCTGAGATGAGAGGTGGCTGGGATGGGAGACCTCGAAGATAGAAGTTCTCTTTAAGAGGAAAGGACACAGGCCAGGAAAGACAAACGCATTAGTCAAGAAAGGAAAAGGCAATGACAGAATTAGATTATTCAGCCCTCATGATAGTGTCCTGAGGCATCCGTATATCAATATCCCACATCAAATTACACCATACCATGTTGTATAAATTGGATTTAAATGTCTTACTTCTGTCTGATTAAATTTTAATCATCTCACGCCTCACCTTTTTGGGTGTCATAGAAACGGTGCTGCCCGTAGAGAACTCCACTGTTGGCATGGTGATCCAAGTGGCTCATGGGAAGGAAAGTGTGGGCCAGACTCCCTGAGAATCGAGGATACCCTGGAGCTGCTGAGATGGATAGCAGAGGGAGGGAGAGAATTGATAAGACAGGACAATAACCACGAGATGCAGTTATCCAGACTAACCCAGCATAATCCTTCAGGTCCAATGCAGCTGGTGGTGTTCATACGCAAATAAGTACTGGCTCTGCCTGTCATGTTTGCCTTTCCTGCCTGATTTTAGTATGCAAACAATACGAGACAAGCTTGGGGATTGCTGTAATGTATGAAATTTGTCTTTTAAACATATGGTTCCTTCTTTATCTCTCTGAGAACTGGCAGTAACACCTCCATCCATCTGAATGGAGAGATAAGGACGGATTTGACGCTTGTGTTTACAATGAGGACTGAGTTGAGTGTCTGACCTTTAGCAACCTCTGCTAGGGTTAAAGGTCATTTGAATGTTGGTGCCTGTAAGCCGGCACACCTGGGTTTATTATTACCATCGGAGCCCATCTGGAGGAAATTTACACCACAACCAAGCACAGAACTAATTTTGCACTGGGACATTGAAAAACACAAAGGACTTTGAAGGTGGAGGAGAGAAAACATGGATAGAGATGAAAGCCCATCGCAATATTGGGACAAAGAAAACGCATTACTATGACAACACACTTCCACTGAAATTGGACAACATTTAAACAATCAATGTGAATTGAATTAGCCTATCTCCTCTACTGGTGTGTAATTAATTATGTCATACAATTGCATGGAATATATTTAATAATACAATTCAAGTGCTGCAAATTACAAAAATAGGGCAGTATGAGCGTATGAAATTCTTAGCTGACGCATTATAACTACAGTTACTATTCCCGTCTGAGCATATTATGTGTTGTGATGCTAAAAACAGCTATGATTAAAGCTACACACACAAAGCAAGTATGGAAACAAAACAAGAAACCTATGTGCACCATGAGACTAAATAGACTAAAGGAAAGAGAAGGAGAAAGATGTACAGAGAAGAGACCTGACTGTGATCAAGACAGACAGGACATCTCCTATCCACCAGCACCACATAGCCTACAAGCATCTCGGTGACCTGTGAGTCATCCAGAGAAGTCCAGGTGTTTCACGTCTCCTTTTGCACCTGTCTCACCCTCCAGCCTCACTTTCAAACACGATTCACAGACGGAGTGAAGGAAGGAGGAGGGGGATAAAGGGAGGAAAACACGGCTCTACAAGCTAAATGAAAGACAGACGTATTTGTGTTGGCAAGCGTGCGACCTGATCCCGGAAAGCGCAGATGCAGTTCGTGTGTGTGTGTGTGTGTGTGTGTGTGTGTAGCGCCGTGGTTTTTACAGGAGCCCTCAGTGTTGAATGTCTCACTTTCTGCCGGTGGAACAATGGGGCCGGTGCTGTGAGCCCGGCTCTGGGGAGGGAGGAGTGTTGTGGTGGGCTTAATGACCCCGTCTCAGAGCGGCCTCCGCATGCTCCCATCTTAATTAATGAAATGCACAGAGAGGGCAAACAGACCTGCAATAACACAGGAGGTGCTGCCTACTGAGGAGGGCAATGGGGTGATAATTACATACCCTCACTTTTTCCTCTCTTTTTCTTTGTTTCGCCAATTTTTCTACCTCTTGCTCTGTTCGCGCTCTCCCCCTTTTGTCTCTGTCTCTTTCTCTGCTGTCATGATTAATAAGCACACACATTTATGCCAATTCATCTACAGTGGGAGGAGGAGGGGGGGATCCTTTGTTTAAGCAAGACGTTTTTCTCTGATTTTGGGAGGGAGAAAAGCAGAGAGCTGTTTGGCAGTCTTTATCCAAGCTGGGAGAAGGGCTTTTTTTTTTTTTTTTCTGCGGCAGCATGTTGTTTGTGAGCGTGACGATTGACGGCGTAATCCCTTTTCACAGCGTGGTCTGGCTGTGCCCGATAATGCCAGCCCGCTCAGTTTCAGCATGCCCTCCATTGGGGCGGCAAGAGGGGGACTGCTGGGCACGGCAGAGCCCATTCAGCCATTAATCTGGCCAGGACAAGGGAAGCTGCTGCTGCTGCTGCTGCTGCTGCTGCAGGCGACGTGAGCAGGGTCTTAGTGCAGTCTGCTGACTGCACAGCAGCCTTGCTCTCTCACACCCTCCTCACACTCACACTCACACACACACACACGTAAACAAGTCTGCATCAGCAAGTGAATGACAGAGGGGAGTTCGCAGCGCATGTCCTCCTTCCCACGGGCGGAGCAGGGGCGAGAGGCAGAACAAACAGAGCTGCATCCCAGGGAGGGACTTCTAGAAGTTCTGAAGGTATTTCTCACAGCGCGGTGGGTTGAGAGAAGCAGGCCGACAGGGAGGACAAAGAAGGGGGCTGGATATAGAACAGCACCTAGAGGCAGAGGAGAATTAAGCCCACTGAGTTAGAGGAGGATGAGAGTTTTGCTTCCCATCCTCTCTCTCTCTCTCTCTCTCGTTTCCTATCCACTTCTCGCACACCTGCCCCCGAAAACCCCTCATGAGAGTTCCCCTCACTCTAGCGAAATAACATAAATGCAGCATTCTGTATAGTCTCCGGGGGGAAATGGCTGTAACACTTAACAGATAGAACGATAGAGAGAGCATGGCAAAGGAAGACCGGGAGGAGAGGAGGAGCCAGCTTAGCTGCCTGTCAGGTCCGCTAATTGAGAAAAAGTGACAGAACCATCAAGACACAGAGAGGGAGGAGGAGGGGTTTGGCGGAGGAGGGGCAGCGCGGTGGTGGATCTCTTCAGGTTTGACTAATTGAAAGGAAGGGATGCAGGCTGGCACGAGAGAGAGGGAGGGAGATAGATAGAGAGAGAGAGAGAATGAAAGAGGCAGGAGTATGGAAGAGAGGAGAGGTGGGGGTGCAGCTTAAATCCCACAAAAGGAAAAAGCTAGCAACTGCTAACAGAAGGAAAAGATGGACAACTGAAGATAGGCTTGGAAAGGCGTATCAAACAGAAGTGGATTAGACAGGTGTGTGCGGGCAATCGTGTGCGTGTGCGTGCATGTGTGTCTATATGTGTTGACAGAGATATGAGACTGCGATTGTTTTTGGCATAATGTAAGAAGTCATTTGGACCGCAGCCAGCTGGCCTCGAGCCTGTGAGGAGCCTGCAGGTTTTTTTTTTTTCTTTGGTCCATTTTTCTTTTTTTCTTTTTTTCCCCCACTCAGTTGATTCAGCCGGGGTTCATTCAAACATGAAAATAAATCTTTCAAAAGCTCAGAGGAGCCTAATCCATTTTCCCAGGTGTTATGAAAAAACATTTTACATCACATTTATTAAAACGGTCACTACGGCACATCTGTCTCTGTCGTACACTGCCGCCCCTCTCTGCCTGCCTCTGTGTCAGCGAGTTCCACGTCTCTCCTTCAGCAAATGAACAACAGACAATCCCAATGCGTGGTTGCAGCACAATGGCTGTTACTGTATTTGGCAATCAATCTGAAGGGAGAATCTGAAACAAAAAAACCCTTTTAATCCGTGCTACCCTCTGACATCATGAAAGCCACTAATGGGTTCGGTTCTTGGCACTGTCACCCCGCAGAAATATCTCGGCATTTGTACGACCATGCACACTTTTCCTTTTCCCAGCACAATAAATCTTCAAACAAAAGTAAACACAAGACTATTCTGTAACCAGAATCGCGGCCAGAGTTACCCTGATCCGCAGGCCTCACGCCACCACTGTTATGTGGTGATGTTATTTATAGGTTTGCTTAACGTGTCACTCAGCTAATGGTTTGTCGATCACGCTCCCGATAGAAATGTGGTCTGCATGCATGACTTAACTGGGTCTCTGTAAACATACTCACACCATGTCTACACTAATGTGGATTCAATTGAAAACACATCTTTTTCTCCCGTATTTGGCCTTCAATCCCCAGAAACTAAGCCTAGACAGCTCTTTCCAAATTGGATTGAAAGGTTTCCTCAGATTCAGATTCATCTGCAGGGAAACAGTTTGTTTTTTTGTTTTGTTTTTTTACATTTTTTTCTCATGCATTTCTGCACTTACTGGATTAAAGAATATCAGCCATGTGGATCCTTTGATTTGATTGTCTATTAATGGTTATGCAGAGGTGGATGCTAACTAACTACATTATGAGTTTCCGACTCTTCTACTCCACTACATCTCGGAGAAAAATATTGCACTTTCTACTAGACTGTATTTATCTGACCAGCTTTAGTTACTTGTTACCTTACAAATGAAGATCTTGATGTTGTGCTATAAATTAAACCACATTAACAGTTTATACAAGTACAGCTGAAATGATCAGCAGATTAACAGAACCTTCAATGGCAACAACTCTCAAATGTAAAAAATAGCAGCGTTTCTTTAATAATTATTTAAATAATCTTAATGTTATTTTATATTTATTTGGACTTTGACTCAACAAAACAAGCATTGTGAAGGTGTAACTTGGCGATTTTCACAAACTAAACAATCAGGACTGATGTAAAATAATAAGCAGATAATCCATAAAGCTCATTAGTTGATAGAAAATAGTTTCATACTGTTTTACTTAGTTCATATTTGGCGGCCCCTGACACCTCTCTTTATCGTTCCTTATTTTCCTCTGAGAACAGCTTGTTTATTCAGTTATGGAAGAAACAAATGGTTGCTAAATTTGCATTATTACCTCATCAATATTTAAATATTAAGTACAGTATTTTCCAAACTAAGGATCTGAATACTTCCTGCACTTTTCTGTTGCAGATGTACATCCAAATGATGATCGAACATTTCTTCACCTAAAATAAAACACTCAGAGAGGATTGTGCAGACTTGCAGGTGCTCCCTAAGTGCTTTTTAATTATTATCACTTTTCAAGTCTTTGGTAATTGCATGGAAAAGAAGACTTTGCTCTTAATTGACTCACCTAATAAAGGTAAAAAAGTCAAATAAATTAACTGTTTATCTACCCTAAGTGACTGGTTAGCAAGTGAAAAATGCTACATGCTGGATTTGGGCTCTTTACACTGTGACAGAAGAACAGCCAAGACAAAAACATCCCAGCCCATTACAGGTATATGCCAGACACATCTGGATCATACAATAATCTTCAAATACAAATTTGAGCTGCCGTTCGATTTGCATGCACGCAGCCATTAAAAAAAAAGAAAGAAGATAAATCCAGAGAATATCTTTAAGGTTACAAGTGACACACTAATGTGCCGACACTTGCACGCTCGAATCAGTGCCTGCTCCGCTGCTGGTGGGGTTCTGCTGACACCCGGAGAGAGGAGGCGAGAGTCTGGGTAATTGTGCCGCTCATTTTGATGACTTGCTTTTTATGCAAAACAGGAAAAAGACAATATGCAATTATCTTGAGGAGGGAACAGCTGAATGTGGTTGATGAACAGTCTGGATTCAATCATGCTCTTAGTGCGTTATATGCAATTAAACTGCAATAGAGATAATGGCCTCCATTGCCAACTGAGTAATAATCCCAGTCATAATCACCTCCATTACTTTTATTAGGCTTGGCATTATCATCATCACTCTTATTAATATTATTCTACTTTTCCACAAGAAGAAAATCTTTGACAATGAAACCCCGAAACTATAAGGTAAAAGAAACACAGATGATTACTAAATGAGCTCTGAGGGAAAACGTTTCGGACCGATGTGATGCCGGAGTTGATATCTCGTCTCCAATTTATTCGTCCTGTCTCACTGTTTATTTGAAGGAGTCTCAGCACTGTAGCAGCTGTCCACTGACTCAACCCCTGGTGGCCACGACATAAGAGTGAGG
>OMLP01030503.1:84634-102584 GCA_900302685.1 Spondyliosoma cantharus
GTACCCAGACTACTGGCCAGGAAGGTCCCCATGAAGGAGGCGGAGGAATTGCCCATCAATCCACTGCCTGCATTCCCACAGGGAGAAAGGTAAGCAGAGAGAACATGGTTAGCATTAGATGAGTACACTGTGACCAAAAAGAAAACTGCAATCAGATCAAGATGTAAAAGGACGGAGCTCACTGGCCCTCTAGGTGAATCATTAAGCCAGGCAGATTTGATCGCTGCCCTGGGGAGAGGGTGAATGAGTGAGCGCGCGTGTGTGTGTGTGTGTGTGTGTGTGTGCGAGGAAGAAGAGTGTGAGACTCTCCTCCCCCTCACTGACAGCAGAGTCCTCTCTCCCCTCGCCTCCTCTCCCCTCACACTGCCTCTCCCTATGGGCAGACAGAGGTCTCATCTCACAGCTGAGTACACACTTTCTCAGGCTCTCTCCCTCTCACTCTCACACACTTTTGCTCCCGCTCCCCAGTGTCCCTTTCTCAATTTCTCTCCCTCCCTCCATTATCTTATGCTCTCCATCTCTCACTTTCATGCCCTCAATCTCTCTTATGGCTCTGCTCCATTTCACCTCACCCTCTCTGTCTCGCTTTCTTTCATTCTTCCTCTTTCTCTCTCGCCGTGTGACTCTGACAGCCCGTTTTTCTCGTACTTTCTTCTTTGGTTGTGTTTCGGAGTTTTTCTCCGTTTTCTTTCTTTTCTTCCGCTTCGTCACTCTTCCTCTCCTCTCCTCCGCGGTCCCATCTCACTGAGCAGACATACACTATGTGCATGCTTCTTCCCTCATTGTCTCTATTTTCTCCCCCTTTGTCCCTCTTTCTTTCTGACACATAGCATTGCTTTGCTTTGTTCTTTACCATAATGATGGCACCAGCAGAGCAATCTGTCCCTGGCTGGCTGAACTGTGTGTTTAACAAGACTATGATGAGTAATTGACCATTCGTAGCAACGCCCGTGTGACTGGGGGCTGATTGTCTATTATGCATTGCTGGGCAAGTCGGAGAAAACACACTGATTAACCACTGCTTAAATTACATTCCCATTACGCGCCCGCCAGTGCACTTGAGCGAGGGGCCCGGGTGCCCGGCTCTTTGCACATTCATTTCCCCCAAGTCACACTGCCATGAAGTCTCATGCATATGTATGAAGATGCCTGGATGAGAGCACACATGCACAAACACACACATCGGTGCAGCATACATTGTGCCGCGCAGGGCAAGCTAGGAAAACGGAGGGGAGAGCGACATGGTAAAAATTCATTATCGGCCTCTCATGACGAGCCGATCTAACAAGGAACACTGTTTGATTTGATTTTCCGTAAGCATGAATCAGTGCGAACATGAATCGATCCTTTTCTGGGAGTGTGAGAACAATTGTGTGGAAGTCTTAATCAGCCAGGCAGTGAGTGAGCACATCCGCTGGGCAGACAGCAGGGATAAACCCATCAGTCTGCACAGAATAGCCTATGGCTCATGGGCCAGAGCACAGGAGCATGCAGAGGCACACACACACACACGTACACTTCCCACATAGAAATAGGAACGGGCATGCATTCACACACATCCAGACACACCGCGCGCCGTCACACTTTGCACCACAACCCCAGACAGGTGGAAATCCCCCACAATCCTCAACCTCACTGAGCTTTACCTCGAAAACTACCTTAAAACCAACCCTGTGTGTGTGTGTGTGTGTGTGTGTGTGTGTGTGTGCTCACATGACACACTGTCACAAACTCATAGGAAAGCAATTACAGACTCCTTTGTGTTTCACTGGCACATTTATAGCTGCAACAGAAATTAGCCCCTGAAATTCGGCCACAAGAGGAAATCTAAAAAGAAGGGTGTGCTATGTTCCTTGTTTCAGTGATGGTAATTATTGATGGAGTTTTTTGTTGTTTGTTGATTGTTTCATTATTGTTAATGGATCGTCTGAAACAATAAGAGACCTGGGGCTTCAGGACAGCAGAAGTCAGGGTTTAGTCAAGAAATAGCCATGGACCAACAGATAAAATCAAACTTTCTGGGAGACGAGATCACAGCGATGCCACAGAGGATATTGAAGCCAGGCAACACGAATGATTTGGTGGTGTAAATAGTGAGTTGACATAGCCAGACATGTAGGTTGGGAGTGTGTCACCGCTGCACATTGCTCATAAAGCTCATTGAAAGTTCACCAAAGGTTTTGGGTGCAATACTCCTACATAACCAGCAGGAAAATCACATACATCAATTTTAGACTTTCCAGGTCAAAGTAAGACTTTAGGGGCCGATCACCACTTACACGTGGTTTTCTTCTGAAGTTGACTGATCATCATCATGAAGTAAATGTAGATGCACAATGTAAATGACAATAATGGAATAATGAATCAACATTTAGATTTGTTCTCTATAAATGTCACTTTCACTATTCAGTTCTGTCTGCCGCCAGCCACAAATCCTACAGGTAAAATGAAACCTGATCGGCAATACATCCAGGTTGGCAGCCTGGCACCATTTCTGTCTGCTTTCTCATCTCCATTAAAAACTAAGTGACTGAATAAACTGCTCTGTTCCGTGTTCTTAGTAGCTGCTACTCTGAGGAGAAAGCAAAGCGATCTGGTTGCTGTTGCGCCAGCGGGATGAAACACAGAACACATGCAAACAAACAATGGGAGAACTTAATTTACCATTACAAGCATTTGAAATGCCAAGGAAGACTTTAGAAGAACGCTACTCAGTAATGGCTGCTATAGCATCATAGTACATGCCACTGAGAGGAAGCCTCCTTTTTTCTCCGCCGCCACCTCCCATCACCCCTGACCCTGTGGAGCCCTCCTGGCAGAGCTCTGTGGACTGTAAGGATTGTGGCCAGCGTGCCTGCTAGGCCGACAACCAGTCCCCATCATCCAGACACCCAGGGCTCCTGTATGGCACCGCCCTCCACACTGCACACTCCTCGGCCCCTCTCTTTCTGCCTGTCGCCCCGAGAAACCCCAGCTTTCCTCAGTGCCTCCGGCTCACATAAATCAGCTAATCCTCCTGCATTATTAACAGCCTCGCCCCAGAGAGAGAGAGAGAGAGAAAGGGGTGAGAGAGACATAGAGAGTGACAGAGAGAGGCCGCGAAGCCCCTCTTCACACACCGCGAGAGGAGAGAGCCTCTGCCAGAAAGACAAGGAGAGGAGAGGGACAGCACATAAAAAGGGGATGTCTGGATGTCAGGCAAGGAGATCTTTGAAGTTTAAGCTGATGTTAGGGGAGAAGGGGATTGAACGAATACCTCATAACATCATAAACAAAGCCCTTCCCACAACACGACTAGATCTCAGGGATCCAGTTTGGCCATAGGGTCGGTGCCCAGAGCCGTAGTAGGTACAGAATATTAATCCGGTGGCCTTCACCTCTGTCTCCACGGTCTGTCACACTATGAAGGACCCCTCCATCTGTGTTATGTCTGCTGTGTAGCTCCTGCTGAAAAATACACAGTTTGCTCAAACCTCATCATACCACTGTTAAAGCTAAGAAATCTAACAAGGTCGCCCTCCCTAAAGTCATTTAAACACTAATGAATCAGAGGTGTCGGTGAGAAAACACACAGGTTGTAAAAGTGGGCCGGTGTGCCTCCGTGTTTGCAGTTTGGGTGCCAACCATAGCAGTTCAGAACAAGCGGAGCGAAGGTCCCAGGAATGACAGCACCGGCGCTGGAGTCACCATAACTGTTTATTTAGCAGCTTATTAAATAGCGACATGGATCCAGGGAGCCTGCCACCGCAACACCAGCTCCTTGTAAAAGTTGTGTGTTTTCTCTGCTCGCGTGTTTTTTATTTTAAACCCTGTATATTTATTTCTCCAGCTCTTAAGTAGTGCCAGCAGTGCACTTGTATGGGCTCTTAAGAAAATCGGGTCATGTGCATCCTAATCGGCGCCTATCCCTGACAGCGATGGAGATTAATCCTATTAGAGAATTAGAGTGGAGGGGAGCATTGGGACGAGGGAGCACCACCTCCCTGCCTGACATCTATACATCCCACCCTGACACCCTCACTCACACAGTCGTATTCAGATGCATAAAAAAAAAAACGCAGTAACAAACAAACAAATATCTGAAAGCCTCTGGAGGTGGAGGTGTTAACTGGCGCTACTCCACCCACGCTCCAGTGTGGGTGGAGTGGGGTGAAGGAGTCCAGTTTGTGCACATGCATGCACACACAGTAAATGGGGGCCCAGGCGGAGGCCCTTGTGGACGGCACAGAGTGAGCAGCAGGCGGGGAGGCGGAGCAGGGAGGATGAAGGCCTAGTTGTCATGGGAACGAAAGAGAAACAGCGCTCGCGGCAAGGAGGCTGAACGCTCGGCATTACAACAGCAGTGGGCAGATGCAGTTGGTCAGTGTGCTGCTCAGCAACAGCGGCCCTCCAAACCTACCTTTGAAACCCAACCCATACAAACACACACACACCTTTCTACGGGATTTAATCAGGTTTAATTTGTTCGACTGCGAGGAGGGAGGAGTCATAATCTTTGCCCTGCTTGGGTCACTAATCTGCTCCGATGAGCGCCTCTATCCATTATTGTAACTCCAGGGCGAGCTGTTTGGCATCTTAACAAGGAATTATACAATAATAGGATGTAAAGGGATTCATCTAAGTGTGGGCCAAGCAGTGATGGGAAGAAAAAAAAAAGCTGACAACAAGCACCCGCCCACAACACGCTGTTCTTTTGAATGCTGGGAATCAGATCAAAATTTCCTCCTGGAGAAATACACACCCATTCACACGCATGTATGTGCCTGGACACGCAAGCGCACACACATGCGAGCGTAGATCGACGACTATGCCTATTGTCTAAGAGAAGATAATGTGCAATTACTTTGCCGTGCCTCATATTTCCCTGTCTGCTCTTGAAAAGCGAGCCAAGGTAGTCTGGAGCTCTCCGTCTTATCTGCAGACGGCAGCCTGAAGGGACGGATGGACGTGTCGTCTAGACAAGGACACCAGACAGACAACAAGAGATGAGAGTGATGGTGACAAGAGAAGGAGGGAGATAGAGGGAAAATTGCAGGTGTGACTGCATCAACCTGTTCTCCACAGCTCAGTGATCAGCAAGAAGGAGAAGAAATGCCACGAGAGATGGAAACACACGCACGCACACACCTCCTATCGCAGAAAGAGTGAATGAAAAAAAAAGCCGGCTGAGGTTGCACAGTCAGCGGTCAGTGCCATGTGGCAGCCAGGCTCCGTAGCTGAATGATTTCAGCTCGCACACTATCCCGCTCTGTCATGTCCTGTGACAAAACGCACATCCCCTTCCTCCTTGTCTCAAATAAATTAAATCAATATCAGCAAGAGTTAGATGATCAAAGGAAAAACAAGAAACATTCTCTTTTTTCCGAGAGCTGCTTAAAATAAAGTCAAAGACGCTGTTACTGGCAGTGCTTTGACTCTGACACTGCAAGACAAAATAACAGACCTTGTGTTGATAACATTAGAATGAGATTACCAATTTCAGACATGTTGTTTTTCTTCAAATCTATTAAGATTTTCTTTGTTTATGTGGCCTGAGCTCTGATTCTTAATGTTTTGGCTCTTTCACACAAGGAAGGAGTAAAGACTAAAGACTAAAAACGATGAAGCGACAGACGTTTGAATGTTAACTTACCAAGTGAAAACATATTGAGCGGCGTGTCTGTCGGTGAGAATCTCACTCCCACTTCAGCGTCTTCCTCATCAGACTTTCCTACCGATGTAAATCCATGTTCTGCCCAAGAATTCAGACGCCCAAGATGAAGCCAGCCAGACTTTCCACACACATATTCACTCATAAACACATTACTAAGTTTTCTGACCCTGTCTAGTAACGCAGAAGGGAAGCTGTATTGGACTGGCCAACTGTACACACCAGCAGCCCCAGACAGACTGTACACGCTACCCTGGAGGGCCGCTGACTAACCCAGCGCCTACTTCCTCACAATAAAACGCAGAAGGAATTTCAAATGGCTACTAAAGAGGGGGGATTTCCTTCAAACAGTCAAAGTCATCTTGAAAACATTAGCAGAACTGGTAGCCAAATTCCTCCTCACTTTCAGAAACAACTGTAGCAGAAGGTTTTTTTTTCTCTTTTTTTTTTTTAAGTTGTTTGCCCCCCTGCTTTATAAACTCCCGCCCCGATTTTGTGTTTTTTGGGTTGGTGGGTGGTTTTATGGTGGGGTTGAGGGAGTCGGCCCCTTCTACAGCTGTAGTCAGAGGCTGGTCTGATGAGAAGCATACTGAAGCGAGAGAGACAGAGAGAGAGAGAGACAGAGAGAGAGAGCGAGAGAGAGAGAGAGCAGGCGGTCCGGTCCTGGAGCTGGGCCCAGTGCAGGGGTGGGGGAAAGTGCCAGCAGCGCACGCCTCCGACACTCTCCACACTGCGTGCCTGTGGAGTGAGTTTAGTGGATGTGGTCAGCGCGGGGGTGGGAGAAGTGGAAAGGGAGCGGGAGAAGCAGTTGGAAGAATGGATGGAGGAGGAGAGTGAGAAAGATTGTCTGCACTGCAGGGCAACATCCAGAGGAGGGGTAAGGGGCGAGAGTTTAGACTGGAAGTGTAGATAAGGGTGTGAGGAACTGTGAGAAAGTTCGAGAGCGCAAGAGCAGCAGAGAGTGTGTGGGAGTGTGTGTGTTGCCGAGCATATGCGAGCCTCTGTGTGTGCGATTGTGTGTGCGTATGGTGGTCGTCTCGCTGAAGTTGACAGACTGTGTTTGCAGAGTGGCTTTGTGGTCAGCCACTCACTCGCGATTGAAGCGATGGCAGTGTAAAAGGGAATCTTTTCTTTTTTTTTCAATTTTGCAGAAGTGCTATGCAAATAAAATTGGCTAGGGGAGGTCAGCTGAAGCATCCCCGCCCACTGCACCCCAGCTGTTTATACAATACACAAGTTGACATGATAGGGATAAGAGATTCTAATCCTAAACAAATTAGTCCAACTGGCTCGTCCTGGCTTGGCAGGAAGCCTGAAAACAACAATGGATCTTCACAGGCCATGATGCTACATAGAAAACAGACAGAGCAGATAGAAGACAATGTCTCTGAGGGATATTTTGTTCCTGTAAGTGAAGAGAGTGATGTCAAAGAGCATCCCACCAATATATGTTTCCCATCATCTATTTTCTTTCTCACCTTCTTTTACAATTTGTACAATGGTCTGCAAGAACATCAGCTTTCTTGACAAGGCAGAGCAGGTATCACATGAGGCACTTCCTGACCGGCCTCCTCAAGAGGTATTCTACCTCAGCTTTACTGAAATTAATCATTCATCAAGGCTCCTTTTCATAGAAGGTTATTGTCACAAAGGGGGTCCGATTCTAATCAGATCACTGATGTGCCAACAGTGGTGTAACGGGGCAGGGGGTGGCCAACAGGAAGAGATAGCAACGTCTGGAAGAGTTCCTGCTGAAGAGGCGTTTTATGGGCACTGTAAATAACAGGCTGGACAAAGCACCGGTGCAGTTGTTTGCTGAAGAGTGGACAGGAAGTGTGTCGTTCAAGAGACAGTAAGACCTCTGAGTGTCAAAGCAAGAGCTGACTGAAGGGTTGTGGATGAAGGTTACAGGGGTAAGGGGGGTAAAGGGTAAAGCACAGGGCAGGGTGCTAGTAGGAAACTGGACCTATAACCCGTTTCAATACACATGGTGTTTAATATTCCACTACAACAGGGCTACCTGCTTGTCTTGAGTCTATGACATTTAAAGGTCCAACTTGTAAGAGTTGATTGTTGAGCCCCATACCCAACTTGTGAAATACTTGTCAAGTATTGCCGCTTGGTGGGCCACCCAAGCTGGATATGAGACTCAACAATCAACTATCTTAAAAACTGGACATTTAAAAGAAATGTCCTCTTTAGTGCTGTTTACTATTGCATTGTGTAATGGTTGTTGGTAGCCAGCTAACTATCTTGATGGATATCCAGGCAGAAAAATGGCAATGGGATGACAAAATGGCTGTAGAAGAGGAAAAGGAAACTCCTTGATGGCAAAGCCCATCTGACGACACTGCAACTCGCATAGGGTCAGTCAGGCGCTTTGACCCAAATCTGGAGATAGTCAAACTCTTTGAAATGCAAATCCACATGGTTGGGTGTGACTCAACGTGGGCAGGAGTGTCAATGCAAAACCCCTAAACTTGTGCCCCTTTTTAACCAAGTCAGTTCAGAAGCAGGTTCGGAGCCAGTACCTACTCTGGAGCCAGTTCTTTGTATTTCAGCAGCCAAGGAACAGAGCAAGTGTACCGTGTCCTGACTTATCTACAAATAAACAAAAGATTTTCATTATCGACACAAAATCAAAGCAAAGGTGGTCCAATGACCAGTCATGTTTGGCTGCCAATGTAGGCATGCAAAGCCAGGAGTAACACTGGTAAAGAGTCGATGTAGTCCACCATAGTTGTTCCTAGCAATGCTGGGAAATTGGATACATTCTTAGACAGTGACTGAATGATGTGACTCTAGAGTAACTCTCATGCTCGTGGAAAAGCAAACTGGTTATTAAAAGGCTTACAGGTTGAACCAACTCCGAACCAGCACTGGCGGCAGTCTAGAACCAGGTCTGTCCGCCATTGTTTAGGTGTACTTGCTATGATCCATGTGAAAGTGCAGTAGTTTGCCGAGTCACAGGCCTCATCTGTGGACAACAAGCAGACATTCCAGGCTGGGACACAGAAGGTGGGAGGACAGATTCGAAACAGCAGCAGGACCAGGCCAGGACAAATGAGCTCAAGGCCCATTACCTTCCTTTTACACCCACCCACACATGCACACTCGCATTCCCTACTCCCACAACACGGATTTAACAAGAAAAGCAATGTCAAAACACAAAATTACCAAACGCTGCTTTCAGTTCCTCCCATTCTATCCTTTCTCTGAGAACTTAAATGTTCATGATGTAACAGGAAGTGCACATTACACCAGACCAACGCAGTTTTCCTTGGACTGGACTCTCATTATGGAGTGTTTTCTCTCCAAGCACCTCCTTGTTATTTCCATCAGCATTTTACTTTATTAAATCCCCCTCCACGCGACCGACTAAAGCAATTGCTTTTTTGTCTCTTGGTTCAGATTAAATGCTAGTGTTTCTTATGAAATGGCCAATAAAGGCCTGACATTTTGCTGAGTGCCTGCATGGCCAGACACACTTTGTTCTTTGTATACAGGGCAGCTACACACTCCTCAAGGAGAACCATTTGTTATCTGTCCAAACTTTGGTGAGTGTGCTTGTTAACTGACCCATTGTTACAGGAGAGCATTTCAGGGCCGTTTGCTGCGTTCAGGCTCTTTATTCCTGAGGCGTGAAATTGCGATTACCATAGTGGGGCTCATCCGTCTCATTCTCTCATCCACGCACGCACGCTAAACATCCGCAATTTTTTATTTTGCTTTCTCTCTTTCTCTTTCGCCCCATAGTTGTCTCTGTCCTCCTGATGCACACACACACGTGCATGCTACACACACACACGCACACACACGCACACACACACACACGCGCACACACACACACACACAGCAACACACCCAAACACAAAAAGAGCCGCCCACAGCTGCGTCAGGCCATCTCTCTAACAATCCAATCTGTTTTCTTTCCCATGATGTTTCCCATTGGCACAGGGAGGAGAAAATCAGATTTACTCCCCCACAGGGCCCATGCAGTTGCACTGATATGGAAAATGATTTCAGTGCTGCTTGAGCCCATAAACATTATTTTGGTCTCCCCTGTTAATGACACATTTCTTCCCAGCATTGTGGATCTCACAGAGGAAGAGATGAATGTGAAGGGGGGTTGAAGAAGGAAGGAGGAGGAAGAGAGGAAAGGGGGAGGAATCCTCTAGGGCCTCACATACAACAGGGGAGTCCTTCACCCCTCAAACTGCATCCTGACATCCAAGAGTTCTCTCACCCTCTTCCTCATTCACACACACACACGCGTGCGCGGGCAGGAACACATGCGCACACGGCTAATCAACCATGCAGGAACTTAAATTGTCACGGCCTTCAAATAAAGCCCAAAGAAAAAAAAATCACAGCACAAAGATATCCTCGCTGGAAAACGAGTAGAGTCAAAGAGGGATTTCTCACCTCTCTCTCTCTATCTAGCTGTCAGCCCGATTCCAAACACACTGCATTTGGCTCCGGGGCTCAAAGCAGCCCCGCTACAATTGTGTCATAGAGCCCACATATCTTTTATTGGTGGTAGCAGCCAATATAACAACCCCCCTTCTCCTCCTGAACACAGGGATAAAATTTGTACTTTTAGTAGTAAGTTACAAACACTTTCCGCCTGAGGCATATTGTCAACGAGAGGAGCACGCCGTAGCCTCAAGTCCTAAACACAAGTCATTTAATGTGATGGTGTTAAAAGGAGACTCGAACAGGCCAATAGTGAGGCACTAAACCTCCCATTTGGCATCCATTAAAACCCATCTGCAGGGCCAAATACGAGGGGGCGAGCAGGAAATAGCCACGTTAGATATGACTAAAAACCGTCCTCCACTTTTGGACCTTGTCTCACTTCTCTCAATCTCCAGATTCAAATACGGGATTTTCATGGTTCTCCTGTTCCATTGGAAAACATCACAAGGAATGTTTCGGGGTCTGGTTTGTTTTACAGCTGATGACTGATCTGTCTAAATCCATTGGTTTTATGTTCTGGCCATGGGAATGGATGGGTGACTAACACCGGCTTGCGTGCCATGTTTCTGCCGACGCAGCCAGAGCTCAGCCAGCCAGGTCACGGACACAGACATGCCTGGTAGTGGGAAAAAGACAGATTAAAACAAGTGCTCAGCACTATTCTCTCTAATTAGTCCCCTGTTAACTTTTGAACTTAATTGGTTAATTGAGATGTGGTTAGGCTGGGCAGGTTTCCCCTCCCTCAGGGTGACCATACGGCTCCAGTATTTCAGCCTGGCACCGCCTGGCACAGGAGGTGGCTGCCTCTCTCTTTTACTCTCTCCCTCGTTCTGAGCATCCCACTGCTCCAGTGACGAGGAGTAATGATGCCGCACAGGAGGCAGTAAAACTGTGTTTTGCGAGTGTGTTTTAGCAGAGATTGCACCCATGCACTGCACATATGCTTGTGCCACATCAAAGCAGCCCTTTGACTACCCAGTCCTGGGTGGTCTGAACCTCTCTTCTCTCAACCAGCAGTGCTAGATAGATAGGCTACGGAAAAGTGGAGTGTGGATGTGGGTGGATGTTACCTCACCACAGGCAAGTGTGTTCTGTCGAACTCAGAAGTCAGTTTGCTTTGGAGGAGACATGAGCAGCGTGAGGATGGAGAATAAAAGTGCGGTGCAATACAGACACAGATAAACACACACACACAAGCCCATAGGCGTCACATTGCTCCAGTCCCCCCATCTCCTCTGGTTGATGTATAATGATACCCACAACACCACATAAATCTGCACGCAGCTCGATTCATTGGGCAGATTTTGCCTGCTGTCTTTCCTTTTTCACTTTCATCCCCTCGTCTCCCTTTGCTCCTTCGAGCCCCATCACTCATTCCCCTTCTCAGTTTTCCCTTTCCGTCCTCACACCCTCTCCATCATCCCTCCATCACTCTGCCTCCTTCCCCTGCTGCTCAGCTCCATATTTCTGTCCTCCCTCATCACCTCGCTCTCTTCCCTCAGTTGCCGTCATCCGCTCGCTTCAAAATGGAAACACTTTCTCTTCATTTTTGGGGTTTTTAAAAAACGCTTTTCCCTCCCACTCCTTCGTCCCACTTCTACGCTGTTTCTCTGCTCTTGTTTGTCCATCAGTTTTCCCGAGGCCTGGGAGGGTAATGAACGTCTTGTTTTATAGGGAGTCACAGGTTCACCCCTCCCTCTGTCAGAACCGCCCATAAATCAGCATCCCAAAATTCAACTGGGAACCGGGGCTCATTGGAATGTCCCGTTCTTGTCCTCCCTCTTACATCTGTGGCCCGGCGCCTCCTTTAGGTCATGGAGAGCAGTGCTGGACGTGAAGGGGCCTGGTGGTTGAAGAGACTGCTTTGCTGTTGTCCTCCGAGTTCTGTCGGATTGGCCCTTAATATGATAAAGTCCTGGAGTGATGTGTGTGAAAGAAACAGAAGGCAGCTCCCTGCTCTGGCTTCTCTCCGTCTGATGTTGCCTGTCAGAGGCGCAGAGACAGAACAGTGCAGATAATGGAGCCGAGAGCCACCGCGCCAGCCAGCGAGCCAGCCCAAGGTCTTTCTGCAGCCCTGAATATAATTTGCTGCTGGTTCACAAGGGGAACAAAGGGGATATGTTTAATTCTTGCAGCGTTGGCCAAGACAAATGCAAGCAGTTTTGTTCTGATAACCTACAGACAAGGGGAGGGAAGGCACCTGGGTAGCCAAGGCCAAACGATATACTATATTACCTTGTAAAGAATACACTGTATAAGAAGTGCATCTCCTTGACTTCTGCTGTTGCAAAGCTTCCAAGCCAAAGGACAACACTCCGGCTGGCCCATGCACATAACCACCTTCTTCCTCAGCCTACACTTTCAAGTGCGAACAAGGGCAGCCAAATCACACAAGCGAAATTCTTTTTACGAAACGCATCTGACAATCTCAGGCTTTAAAGTTGAGTTATGTCTCCCAACTGCTGACACTGGTCATCCGTGGAATGTTGCTGCTGGGGCCTGCTCAACATCTGCAGCAACACACTTGAGCAGAGATGGGTAAAATTAGGAGCATTTCCTGCAATCTGCACAGAGGAGAGAAGGTCATCCTCAGCCGAACATGAGCAGATGAAGTGTAACACAGAGCGGGGCGGTCATAAAAACAGCCTCGCCTCTCCTCTCCAGCTGGTTAGCTTGATGTAGGCTTTAACAGCTAGGGGTAGGAGGAGGCACAATTCAAGGTCAGAACGGGGAGACGGATGGGAGGGATATCATCTTGATCAACTGTTCATGGCTGGTCCGTCTGGTTGGTTGGCTGCACAACTACCATTGCAGTCATCTATCTCCTTCGCGGTGATCACATCGAGTCTGCCGGACAGGTGGGGGCGGGCCGGACGGTCACGTGCCATGCCCCCACTCGCTCTGTATTCGTCTGCAGGTGGCATTCAGCACCGGCATAGGAGGAGGGAGGCCTTGTGGGGTTATGGGAGGCTTGCACAGTGCCGCCGCTCCCACCACGCCCATCACACGCTCATCATAGTCATAATAATTATAATGGCAATAGTATTTCAGTATAGAACTATTAGGCACTTGTTAGGCATGTATATCACAAAACAGGCAGAACAAGAGATATATTTATGTCACCTTTTTTGGAAATGGCCTCGAAAAGACAGCAGGAGTCAGGAGCAGAGAAAAAAAGAAGAAACTGCGAGATGATGCCCGTGCATCACTTGCCGGTAAGTCCATGTTTAATCATTCTTAAATAGGGGAAATGTATTAATAATAATTAATAATTGTATGTAATGGTTAGCCTATGCATACACCTCAAACTAGCTGACGTTATTGCTAATGCAAACTCAAATATGTTATAACTTAGGTGCAAGATAAATTGAGATTTTACTGTTAAACATTAGCTATGCATTTTAAAAGTAACTGACGCCAGCTAGCTGTTACTTTACTTGAGATATTGAGCAGTAGTTTATTTTGACGTGACGTGGTCAATACTTTCTCAGTAGCAGTTTGCAGTCAGTGCACAAGGTAGGCTAACAATTCCTCTTGCTTCAGACCATTTATTACCATATAGTGTGCGATTAATACTCTTTAGCCAGGAATTTAGCAAAGTTTACCTAGCGTAGTGTCATTTGAGAACACATATTTTGGCATTTGCAATGCATAATAAACCCACGACCATCTTTAGGGTTGTCATTCAGTAGAATTCAGCAGAATGTAGGCTACAGTCAAATTAGATGAGGGGTCGGATGTGCAGTGGGACAGAAAATGGCTCTTGATAATGTGAAGTCTGAAGAACTTAGACTTTTAGTGTTGCTGCTGCTACAGCTAGCTTAGCTACAACTGAATGTGACAGAAGCTACATGACAAAATGAACTGGCGTTTTGATTGCATTTATGTCAGGATGCAAAGGCATGGACGACATCTGCCAGTGAAGATGTGAAGAAGAAGAAAAACGTTTCGTAGTGGACAAAATGCTATCTTAACCATATTCAAGTTGTATTCAATTAAAAGGTAAAATAATGTTTAAGATTCAGAAATGTAGTCTTGTGTAAGGTGTATCATCTTGCTCTTACTCCTGTAGGTAAGATATAAATATAAAATGGCATTATGAATGATTTAAAGCAAACATTATTGTTGAATTGTGCACAATATTGCATCTCATTCTATTATGCTTTTATATTAGATTAGATTAGATTTATCAAATATAAATAGGTAATAAAGGGGGAGAGCTCCTTGGCTGCATTCTTTCAGCTTTAAATGTTTATAATTTTTTTCGGTATAAGATTCCTCGTTTGAATATTTTGTCTCTTTCTATCCTAATCCTTTTTATTCGTATTTCTAAATTAATGCAGGGTCAATGCTGAGATACGTACAAGGAGTAGCATGTGGCCAAGAGAAAGATCATAAAGGAATTATGCTTAGGGCACCAAAATAGCTAGCAGCGGCACTGGGCTTGCAGCAACTGATCGAAGTTAACAGATGTGTTGCAGCTGCCGTAGCACATCCCTCCAACACACCCCCATACCACACACGCACACACAGACACACTCACTGAAAAAAAGCCCACAAAAGTACCACTATATACATGTTAGCAGCATGGAAATTTAAATCATACATTTTCCAAGTGGTCCAAGTGTTTTGGGTCTCAAATAAAAACCTGACATCCCAGAGTAACCATTAAACTGACTTTGAACAGTGTGCCTATGAGTGCACATGTTGGCTTTTCTTATTTTTCTTTAATATACGCTGAGCTCTGCCGGCCATAAAACATGTCAGCACCTACACGTTGGGCCAGAAAGCCTCGAGCTACAGTGTGCGACAGGTCTGACCATGGAAACGATTTGGGGAGTCTGTGGAAGGAAGACAACGGGTCATGGGGAGGAAGCACGAGGAGAGGCAGCGGAGAGAAACCTCAGCTGGGTGCCCTCGTATCCGCGGGAGGGCAACAGCTTTCAGCAGGTTATCACAACGCCAGTGTGAGCCAAGCCTACTCTAGATCTGGCAGAGGCCATAATGGAGAGAAAGGGAGAGGCAGAGGGGGGACAGGGAAGGAGAATAAAGAAGAGTTATTAGGGTGATGTGAGGCAATGAAGGGAAGAGAGCTTACTGAAATGTTTTGACACAGAAAAATAGCAAATGTGACACAGGTACTTAAACAAGGGTTTGAAAGGCAAACCACCGCCATCTTTCATTCTGTTAGCCTCTGTCCCTTGTTTCCTTCCTTTAGTATGCAGGAACTTTCACATGAGGGCTAGAAACCTTTGGAGGAACTCAGTTTGTTTCCATGGCAGGGAGCAGGATCTAAATCAAGTTCTGGGGACATTATTTTAACCCCTCAGGTTTTCAAAAGCACAGGAACTTGTTGTTGTTGTATAGTCATGTGCAAAAATTACCTATAAATTGTAATTTACCAAATCTCTGAAACTCGGGCCCAGGGAACCAATTCTGCCCTACGAAACCAAATTACAGTAACTACAATTTTGCTAAAAATCAGTTAGTAAATATGATTAACTGAAATTGAGCTTTTAAATATTTTTTTTTTAATTTCCTGACAATGTTTCAAAATGTTTAATCTTGCCCTACTTTAGGGAAAAGGTGATGTAAAAATCCAAGCAACAGCTAAAGCAGACTGCAGTCTGTGTAGTTACTACAATCTGTGACAGCTGTCTATTAAGAAAGGGATTAACTTTTAATATTTTAGGGTCATAGGTTATGATTTTAAAGACATGGAAAGGACTTGAAGAATACATATTCAATAAGAACATAACCGTCCTAACTATAACTGAAATTGAACTGAAATTTTAAAGGCATTTTTCTTAGATTCACAGATTCAGCATAGTTACTGTGGTTAGCCTTGGGGCAGCATTAGATCCTACAAAACCTTCAAGTGGTCGTTGCAGCAGCGACTCTTCAAAACTGCTCATTTACTGATAGCAAAGCGTGTCTCATGACCGCCAGGCCTGCCTTCTGTCTTTGCCATGTTGAGCAGTGAGAGCAGGTCCTTTACCCAGATTACTTAGATCCAAACACCCCACTGTTTTCAGGATTGGTGGTGCCATATTGACACCGGCATCAGCAGCAGCAGGAGCTTTGACTTGCAGTGCCATACGACACATTCCCTTGCAGCCACTGTAAGTGCGCGCGCGTGTGTGTCTGTGTGTGCGGTTTCTATCTCCTAACTGTATTTGTTCTGGCACAGTCTTCTATTGTGGGGCTGGGCTTTGCACTTCTCAGATAAGAGAGCAGTTATGTCAACAGTGAGTGCTGTGAAGGAGCCGCCTGGTCGTGTTGACATTCTACAACACTGATTATTTACTCTGACCACACATCTAGCTTCTAATGCACTAATGACTGGAGGCCTCCCGGGGTGGAGCCCCCTGCTGGCTCAGTGCGGTATTAGCTCCCAAGCTTGACAGGTGAGAAGAAAGATGAGGGGGCTGGGGATAACTAATGACTTTGAAAAAGCCTCAGTTTAAAGCAGACTGCCGACAGATTCTAGAAAAAAAAGGTTGACGAATGCTTCTCACAATACACACAGCCCTGTGTAGACTGGGGCAGCATGAGTCTGCATATTGAGCTGAGCCGAGCAGCCCTATCAGTGCAGAGCCAGTGGAGCAATCCATGCATAATTAGGGAAGGGGGGAGGGGGTTAATTGACTTCTTTGAGAAAGATCCTGATTTCTATCAGCCAGTCCCATAATCATGTGAGCCAGGGCTCTCATTAAGACCCCTCCCTCATTTATCTCTCTTCCCCTCTAACCCTTTACCCTCTCCCTCCCTTTCCTCTCTCCTCCCCCGCTTTGAAAAAGCTCGAAAACCCCAACCGCCCCTGCTGGGTCCTCAGCAGGCCAGGAAAGGGTGAGGCAGATTTATGGCTAGCACCTGAGTGAGTAAGGTGCACACCGGCACATAAACACATGATTAGTGCGCATTTGTGCGCACACACACACACACACACACACTCAGGCTCCAGACTGCAGTTGACCTGACTGTGACCCCGGTGCGGTAATGTACTGGCTTGCAGGTATTAGCTGAGTGTGTTTTTACGGAGCATTCAGTCCCAATGTCTTTTTTTTTACAGTAACGCTCAAACTGCAGCGGGAACAGCACCATAACAAGTGCTTTGAATTATTTACAGGCAGAAAGTATACACTGCCTAATGACACGCATCCGTACCACAAACAAAATACATTACGCTGACATGTCAACATCTATGAATATTTACTAAAACATATACACGAAGACGAGGCTTTGGTTCAACATGGTTTAAGCAGATAGGTGAAAGAAAGCAGCTCCCTCCTGGCTGCCTTCCTTTTCTCTTCCCTCTTCCTCTCCAGCCTTTGGAAGATTTCAGGAAAAACTTCCATTGAGCAAGAGGGAAAGAGAGAGAGAGAAAAAAAAGGATGAAATGGAGAAAAGAGATGAAAAGTGACAAATGAGAGATTTCCTTCACAGGCTCATAAATCAGTAGAAGCAGGCCGGGGCAGTATGAGGCCTCCTCCGAAAAGCCAAACTTACTTTTCTTTCACAGCCAGCGCTAACCACCTCTCCCCCTTCACATGCACGCACACACAAACATATGCGAACAAGTACGCATACTTCCTCCACTCCTCTTTCTTCCAGATGGGTGTATGCTGGAATGGCATCCCCATTGCTCTCCACCAATCTGGTTGTGGCGTGGTGGCCTGGTTGACTGGCACAGAAAACACGTTTCATAAAATCACTTACAGTTGAGGAGCGGCACAGGCTTCAAAGTGGCGCTCTTTCAAAACCAGCCCTGTTAAAGGGTCCAAGCACGTGTGCTGAAATAAATCCTGCTCATTCTGTCAA
>OMLP01030506.1:7205-17482 GCA_900302685.1 Spondyliosoma cantharus
AAAGGTTTTTTTTTTTTTTTTTTTTTTTTTTTGCCAAGAAAAGTAAACGCAAGTCGTTTTCAGCATTTGACCAGATGAGCGGAGTGATTTCTCTGAGGGCAGTTTTTCAAACGTTTGCTTCACACCATTGCCCTTAAGTGCACGGATGGGTTCTCCCATCATCTCTCTAAAAATGTATACTGTGTAAATGTCAGAAGTGAGATTACTTTTTTTTCTTTCTTTTTTTTCTGCCAAAAATCAAACTGGACTGATGAAAGAGGGAAAGCAGTCGGTGGGTTTTGGATCAAGCATCCACCTGCAGAGCTGAAGCCCTCTCAGCGTCCTCCGTACTCGGCCGCCCACATTTCTGACTTCCATAATTACTGGAGCAGAAAATACAAAACGGCAAGAAGACTGTTACTTTTATGTAAATGTAAAGAAAAGCTAACACCTCCAGCCAGGTGCTGCTGATGCTGCCAAGCAGCTTCCTCTGCAGGTAATTAAGAATCACATGATGTTATTTTAAACTCCGCAACCTTCAGATGTGCCACCTCTGTGGATGCCGGAAGAAGGGGAAGAAAAATGCACCTGCGGGGCCGGTGGCCCATTTAAATCACAGCTGCGGTTCTGTTGTAACCTACTTTTTTTATGGTGTCTTTGCTTTGCTCAGTGTTGGACCGTAAACACTTACACTTAAAATGTCACAAGGTTCAGGTCTCAGCGCTATTTAGCCAAAGGGGGTCAGATCTCCAGACGAGTTGTTCTGCAGCGCGTCACCAGCACAGAGCCAATCAATACCAGTCAAATCCAGCTGCTAAAATTCATAGCAGCAAAATGTTTATTTTAATAACCCGTCCTCTTCAGAGGGACGGAATAAATAAAGGGCACGTCTGCATAATGTTGCCCATTTCAAAATCACTGATACGGAACTAAATATTCCATTTGAAATTCAATTTGGCTCACCTGTTTGTTTTTTTACACCAGCCACGAAATTCATGAGTTTGTGTTTTTTTTTTAAAAAACGGCAAAAGTGTTTCAACTGAGAGGTGAGACAAAAGTTAGAAAGTGTCACATATCTCACTTTGTAACTTGGTTGGTTGTAGCATTTATTTTTACTATACGTTTCTGTTAATATCTCAAACCACCAGGTGTCTTTCAAATGTTTCCGTGAATATGAGCTGTAAGATTCTGCTGTTATTTATGTAGCATGTAGTTACTGTCTTAGGCACGTATCTTACATCTGACCAATTCTATTTGAAAATGTTAATACGTACGTAGTTGTCACATGTAGCTTAAAGGTGCAATGTGTCACAATTTAAGTTCACAGTGACAGTTGTGACATTTCATCTTTGGGCTGCAGAAGTTATCTGATGGGGTTAGCATGCTAACCAGCTAGCTCCTAGCCCCCATAACACCCCATAACGCTCCCAGCTTCCAGTCCGGGCAGAGTTAGCTTACACGGCCACTAGCTGCACAGTTAACTGAGCTAAGTAGCTAACAGCAGCTGCAGTTAGCGGCTGCTCTGGTGGCATGCTGTCCCCTTGTTTGTTTGGAGTATGAATTCCACAGAATTCTTACATATTGCACCTTTAATGCCAAGTTTTACTTACTCACGAGTAAGAAATATGATTATTTCCTCTATTTTTATTTCATTCAAATCTCTGTATAGTTTTGATATGTTTGTTCTCGAAGAAGCTACTGTAACCTACTAATGGGAGTTCATTTTGGTCATTTCATGAAATGTGTTTGCATGCAAAGAGGGTTAAATATCTGATGTATTCTTAAATCAGCTCACTTTGAGATGTTATAACGCGACTTAAAAGAGCCTTCAAGAAAACTGCTTGATGGCTGGAAGAGGACACATTGTTCCTGCATATATATTCTTCCTGTGTTGAGACAAATGTCCTTGAATTTTACATAGCACGAGTAGTTTTATTCTCAAAGACTACTGAAAGTCTCAACATAGAGTTTTCAATGTCCCTCTCAGACGGCGGAAAATTGAGAAAACCTCGAGTCTTTTAAACTATTTCTCAGTCTGAGCACAAATGCATCAGCGGGAAAAAGGAATTTAATGTCTGTTTTATACTGCAGAGCTGAAAACTTTTACAGTTTTCTCCAGTAAACATGCTGTCGGTTCACTTCTTTAGCTCTCACTTCTGACGCTTCATTGAGAAAAAGTGATGACAAGGCCACAAATCACTCTGCCGCGTGCGGTGCATTCCAGGAGTTTTTCTATAACGATGATGTACTCGGCGTCTCTCATCCTTTTCTTGACTTTTACTTGACACTTTGTACATTCCTACATTTCTCAGGAGCGAGAGAATGTGCCCGAGCATGCCTCAGAGACCCACACTTAAAGTCGGAGCATGAAGGACCGAAGACGCCGACAGCAGCGGCCAAGAGAGCGCTGATCTGGTGACGGCTGCAGTTCCTTTTGTTTGTTTTAAAGTGATTAATTTGTGAATCTGGAGCTGCAGAAGCTCGGGGGGGGGTCGAGGGAAGAGAAACGCCTGGGTGGTAGCTGAACTAAACAAACACGGCATTAATGATTTACGTTTATTTGTCGAAGCGTTCGCAAGATTGTTTTCCTACAACCACGAAAATCTTTTAGCGATATCCTCCACGCGGTGTCGGTCACGCGCGTGCCCTCGATCAACCTCGCTCATTTCAACGCTTCATAGCACCAACGCCCACTTGCTTGTTGGGCTGACAGTAATCACACGGCGAAATATTTAGACGGGCTGCCCTCATCAGAAAGATCAAAAGGATCCGTGAAAGCAGCTTATTGCGACCCATCGAGAAGTTTCTTCCGGCAGCTTTTACAGCAGCGGCGTGAAGAGCAACAGAGTCCACAGAGGGAGGGAGGTCGAGGCGGTGTTTGTGTCCCGCGTGAGGCCACAAGTCAACAGTGTGGTGAAGTTGCATCACGTGCATAACAAAGCTGCAGTTACGTAGGCGAAGCAGGAACAACTTAGATTTCCTGCCTGAACCTAACTCAACATCGGCCGTACGACAAAGGTCCGGTTCGCAGGCCTACGAAGTGACGACGCCCTGGATTTTTTTTTTCTTTATTCACCGGTGCTGGTAGGAATATCTCAACAGAATATAATTTCATATACATTTTTATATATGAGCATTTATAGGGCTGCTAATATAGTGAGCTGACGGACTGCTCAGCCCTGCAGGGAGGTTGAAATGTGGAGAATCTGGGACACGCACCGATGAAGGGCTAAGACCAAGGCTAAGCGTATGCATGAGTATTATATATTATATAATTATATAAAAGAACTGCACACTGCGAATGTTAATCTCTACATCATTCCTCCACTCCACAACATCAACAACAACAAACAAAACAGAAAATCTAAACAGAATTAAAGGAAACGTGATAGCTGTTTCATAAGAGACTGGCTCGGATTTTTTTATTTATTTTTTTCCTTCTGGCTTTAAATCCTGAATAAATCTAAATAAGCCGCCCTCTGTGTGAAGGGTCTGCCTGGTCCCGAGGCCACCGGTGTTAAAAATGTATGCACCCCAGCGACGCCATATGGCCAATGAGGGCAGTTTAAACATTTAAATGCCCTCTGCGTGAAGGAGCACATGACTTCAGTTCGCGACCTGCGAGGCTGACATAAAGACTGGATTTAACCCTCCACTTGGCCGGATGATACAATCAGCAGGGGCGAGGCTCAGCATGAGCGTATCTGTGTGCGCAGAAGCGTCAATGACTGTCAGGGTCATCGGCGGCAGAGTCCGTTGAGTGCAGCGCGTGGTGCGATGACACATTAGCCCATATTTGTTCACGCCGGAGCTCTTTCAGCCGAGCGGACCGAGCGGTTGTTGCTGTCGTCTAAAGCCGAGCTGCTGCTTCAAGGCCACGAGGGGCTTTGCGGGGGCGGCGGCGCGGTCGAAAACCAAGAGTTTCAATAAGAAACCGCAGGATCTCTTCTGTTTTAAAAAAAGCAAGCTGACACTTCAATACACTCCGGCAGAAGAGGTGAAAGCGGAGAAGTGAATAGCGGCGATATGAAAAGTTTCGGGTCTTTGGTTTGAGAGAGCGGGAACATCCGTATCTGGTTCGTTTAAAGCGGAGGGATTTTTTTTTTCCTTTTCCTTTAAAACCCGTTGGCAGCGGGGTGGAAAACATGCAAAGACGAGAGAAACAAACGCACACACACTGTTTGAGGTGTAAAGATAACCGATACGAGCCTGTTACTCACCAGCTCGCCCTCCCGATCACACACCTGCTTCAGGCCATTCCCGCACTGAGAGGATTGACCGGCGCGTCCTACATTGCCTTAAAATCACTCCAGCACTCTTCGCAGCCTTCAGAGCTGTAACTAATCAAATGTGCTGCTTAATAACTACACCCCCCCCCCGCTGAAAACACCAAATTCAGAAGGAAGACACTGAACTGATTGGCTGAAATGTTGTTTCTCGACCAGTCAGGACCCCCGAGAGCGTCACAGTTCCAGGGGTGATCAGATGGTTGCGAAGGCAGGAGAATGCCGCCTCTACAGGTGGTATAATTCGCCTCAAAATAGATTATACTGAGAGTTAAAACGTGCGTGAAGTTCTGCACACACACGTTTTGAACGTCTGACGAACAGCCCTGGAAACGGTCAGGACAGTTGGAGCGGTTTTACTTTTTCTTTTCAAACGAGAGCCGATCATCATCCAGCTCATTAAATAAAAAAACAAATTAAAAAAAAACAAAAAACAATAACTGAATGGCTCCATTCTGAGAGATTGTGAGCTAAACCTAATAAAGGCTTCATCATCTCGGTAGTGAGTCACTAATCAATCAGCACAGTTAGCCGGCAGCAGGCGGAGAAAAAAAAACAAAAAACAGAAGTTACTCATCCAAGTCGGAGGAGGACGAACACACGGATGAAGCTTCACTCGAGGCTCAATCCCAGCATGCATCTGCGGTCCACCGAGCTTGAGTCACCCCTATTATGGAGCCGGCTACCTGCTCTCTACGCCCCTTCCCTGCTAATTCGCAGGTAGCCGGCGAAAGCAGCGACAGGTAGATGACTCAGGCACACGGTTGACGGTGGAGCCGGAGCCTCTACAGTCTGTCTCAGCGGTTCAAAAATAAATATCCCGGCTGTTTATCTGGAACAATACAGATGAAGCTTAATCATCAACGTCAAGCGGGGAGGACTTTTCAGAAATGATGTTTGAGGAAAAGGGGCCGGCGATGAGTAAGCCATGAGTTCAGCTCGTGCATCGGCGGACCGGAACGAGATAATATCCCGTAAGTGAGCGACAATCAAGTTTGTTTTGTCGTTTGTGCTGCTGACACACACACACACACACACACACACACACACACGCACACAGGATATGAGCCACACCGAGCAGCTCCTGAGCTGACAGGGGAGCAGCGAGAATGGGATTGTTGAGCCTTGAGCTTGAACTCGTGCAGTGTTTTTTCCTCATGAAGTCGTTATTGTTTAGTCGAGGAAACCGACTGCAGCGACTCCAAAGGGCACGTGGAAGCCATCAGCGCCTCTCGATTGTCGTTTTCAATTAAACGGGCTTCTCCGCTGGTCGTCACGCCTGAACCTCGAGCGTTGCTGAGGTGACGATCGGTTCAATCGGGCCTGGCGAGCTGGATTTGAAGGATCCCACAAATCCAGCTGCCCTTGCAAGGTAAACCAGAACATGCTGATGATGGGATTGGATTTCAAATTATATCAAACACAGGGAAAAAAAAAACAAAAAAAAAACACTCTGGGCTCTTGGAAGGTAAACCACTCATCGATTAACGGTGAAAAAAAATCATCAGCAGGCTAATCAATACTGAATATTCATGAAGCCGCAAACACGGCATCATTTCCTTCGCTAATGACCTCGACAATTAACAGATTCTCAAATTTGCTACATTTCAGAATCGAATTTCAGACGTTCGTTAGAGAAGAAAAAGTTCTGGGCGTTAAACTTTCTATTTGACTAACTAAGCAGTTTGTGAAAAACAGGGCCGAAAACCAACGTGGATGTTTTTCTGAGCTTAATGAGCGTCAAGCGAAGAAAAACTGAAATATAAAACAGAAAATAACCCGAGAGCCAGGCATGCAGATCTGATCATTTGTGATCTGGGTTCCTGAGGCCCTGAGGGGGAGAAAAAAAAAAGGGTTTGGAGCCGCTGGTTTAGTGCTATCTTCAAACCCCTCCGGCCACCTCACAAACAATTTGAAGCATTTTCAGACAGGCCTGGCATGCAAAACATTCAACGCAGCTGAAGCGTCGGTTAACTGGAATCAGGAGAGGTGGAGATAATCAGACAGCGCTTTTTACAAATGGACACTTTTGAGCGAAGCTTTGAAATATTAATGGGGCGATGAGGCCGATGGAGGCAGCCTTTAATCTATGCCAATGCAAATGGACCCCAAGGTCACTAACACAGCGCTGCAGCAGCCTCTGGCCAGGATAGATTGACTAGGAAAAAGCCTGTGAAATGGGGTCTTTGCTACTCTGGCAGAGCACAGAGTGCACTGTCTAATACAATGGCCTCGAGCCCACGGCGGGGCTGAGGCAGGAATTAGCTGGAGCCAGGGCCACATCAAAGTGTTCGGGGCACAGTGTGCGGTTTTTTTCAGCCGTCACCCCGCTGACCTGCTATTTTCTCTGGCAATGGGATTCACAAAAACAAAACCACAGGAATGTTGTTACGGAGGACAAGAGTGATAATGAGAGAGGGCCGCGCGCTGCGGAACGTCCCTTTAAAAAACGCGCCGCCTTAATTTTCCTCGTTATTTTTTTTGGGGACGGGACGAGGACGGGGCCCCGACAGCCGAGCCTGCTTTCGAGCGGGAGAAGTTAAAACGAACTTCTAACTTGAGCTCAGGCGTCAAACTGGCTTCTGACGGTCGCATAGCAACAGCAGCACCTACACTGAGCGCGTCCGTGCAGGTGATGCCAGGTTTGACCGCTGGACACAGGAGCTCCAAACCCAAGCTGATGGAGGCCAGACAATTAGCGGGACTCGTTGCAAGCGGCAACGCCGCGAGCGCCTCCCTGCCACGTCGTTTGAGTAACATAATCATGGGGGAGCTTTGAAGTCGGGTTCTGCACCAGCTCTCAATTCTCCCCAAGTAGGGAAAATCTAAGATCTGAAAAAGAGGAACGCACACACGGGCGGCTCCACGGGTGTCTTTCCGTCACATCTGTTGCAGAATCTGAAGTGACAATCAACGCTCGGCGCCGGTTTCACTGCCACAGACAGGCTGATATTTTCTACTCTAAGTGCTCTCAAATCTGCAGAGCTGCAAGCTTTTGTACTTGTAGATAAAAAGGCTGTCGCTGGTCAGAGTTTTTCCTGTTTCCCGTTTTATTTTACTCCCCCCCCCCCACTGTGGACTGCGAAAGCAGTCGCCGGGGTTAATTTTTGGGTCTGGGTCCAGGTTGTGTGATGATAAAAAGCACTAATTGTACACAGCGCACTGCCATTATTCTCTGCAGTTCTTGTTTCCGTTCTCTCTCCCTCCCTCTCTCTGTGCATTTTCCTGCTGAGGTGGCCTTTCACTGCCGAATGAACACAAGCCCCGCGCAGCGCCGTGCAGCTTATACCTACAATAATCTGTTTAACTCTTCGCAGTCCTGCGGCGTGAGCGCCGACCGCTCGAAACATTAGCAGCGCGACAGAAGCGTTCGCCTTCGCCGGCTTCAGATCCACATCTCTGCTAATCTGCCAAATCGCTCCCTCCCTCTCATCTGATGAACTCGCCCCACGTCCTCGCTCGCTCTTTCAAAACGCCGTCGTTTCGTTTAACTAACTGGCTCCGTTTTTTTGGGTTTTTTTTAACGCTCTTCACCGTCTCTCCTTGTGCCGTTTCGCTGCCGGACTCTGCGGAGCCCCAATTAGTGGGGATGGGAGGCTCTCCTCTGTCGTGGCCCTAATTTAGGATTTAGACTGATAAGCAGAATGCCTCTTTACATAAAAACCTTTGCCTGGCGGAAGCGGTAATGAATTACCCTCCAACCTCTGGGTTTCGCTTAACACAGTCACACGGGATAATGAAATGCGGCGAAATCACAGGTGCCCTAGATTCTGTGCGGCGGTGTGAGGTGGAGGTTTAGCTTGCTCGCTGCTAACGTGCGACGGAGAGAGCAACACCAGGAGTACAGCCACCATACCATAAACGCTCCTCCGCCACAGTTTAGACGTCTTGTATTAGGGGGAGGACAAAAAAGTCAGACTGCAACAACAGTGAAGTCAGGCTCATTAGATAAAATACAGTGTCATCTCGCTGACAGAGAGAAGTGAGAGTGCCGAACCACCGCCGAGGCTGCAGAAATTGATATTTTTGACAACAATGGTTTACGGCCTGACTGCGACATCGGGAGGCGGAGGGGACGGTCGTGGAGTTACAGGCAATAAGGCTGCCGAGCTCCAGCGGTTCAACAATTTGTAAGCGAACGCAACTGGGTTTTTTGGGACGAGTTATATCGGAAAGTTTCCAGCTTTGTCTGTGGCAAACAAAAAAAACAACAATTTTTAACAGGAAGTCTGGAGATCGAACAACCAAAACAGGCATTTTAAGTCCAATCTTTCCATAACCCCAGCTTCTTTTTTTTTATTGCCTAAACCTAGCCAGGGCATAAGCACACAACGAGAAAGATTCTGCTGTCTGCGGTCTGGAAAAAAACGAACATTGCCAACATTTGCTCGTTGCTTCTGGCGAGCGGGTCGACCAGAGTACTTGGGAAATGTACCAGTGTTATGAATCAATGAGATTCGCAGCTCTTTCTCTCCCGTCGAGAGGAGGTCACAGCTTCGCCAGGTGGCAGAAAGGAATCTGCTGAGGCCAGAGTGAAACGCAGGGAGCGAGATTACATCTGGAGCAAAAGAATCGGGATTGACTCGCGACCAGCAAAAACACAACTACGTCATGTAATGATCTCAGAGGCATAGTTTCACATTTTAGGGAATTTGTTGGTTTTTTTTTTTCCACTTTCTTGCAGAGTTAGAGGAGATGGGAGACAACAGTTCCATATTTTTGAGCCAAATATGAGATTAAAGTCAGGAGACTTTTTCTATACGCACGTCGGCTTCCTTGAGTAGTTTAGCATCTTTATGCTAAGCTAAGCTAACACTCTCCTGGCTGTGGCTTCATATTCGACGGGCAAACATTAGCGTGGCGTCCATCTCGTCGAAATCTTTATTTCTGCCGTCCTGGTATTTGTTCAAATCTTTCTTTATAATCCGGAAGTCGGGCAAAACAAACGTCTCTGAGTCAGTGTGAGGTGTAATTCATCATATAGTGGACAGCAGACGCCCACTTTGTGCAGCTCAGCGGTGCTGCCGCTCGCTGGGCTCAGAGACGAAACCGCCACCGGTCCGACTTTTAACAGCCGGCAAAGCATATTGACGGAAACTCAATTTTAAGTCCTCTAAGTCTATTCTCCCTCCTCTTATCCTCTTATTTGTCTTACTCTCACCCTCCTCCTCCTCCTCCTCCTCCTCCTCGCTGCTTGACCCTCCCCTTGTTTGCTCCTCTCTTTCCTCGTCTTCCCATCTGAATAAATAAATGCAGAGACGGGCAGAGGAAGAAAGGCGAAAGAGAGCGAGAGAGTGAGTGAGAGAGAGAGAGAGGAGGGGAAGAAAACTAGGGCACTCCAACCTGGATGCATCGTCCAAAGCAATTTGCTCAGATGGAGAGCGAGGCAGAGAGGAGGAGGAAAACAAGGAGCTTAAGAGCATCTCTGCTAAAGAGGGGATGGCTTAGAGAAAACAAGCAAAGTGGACTGACAAGCTGAGCCACTGAGAGAGAGAGAGGGAGGGAGAGAGGGAGGGAGAGAGGGAGGGGAGGAGTGTTGGTGAAATGACAAAATGGACAGAGGGAGAGAGGCAACGGTGGAAAATTGGACTAGCGAGCATCAGAGACAGTGAGGCCAGAACCAGCAATTTACCTCTTTACTGGCAAACTCAGCGAGGGTTCAACAGAGAAAACCCTCAGAGTTGAAGGCTGAAGATGAATACAGTGAGACTCGCGTTACATTCGTCGTGATTACGTTTCATTTATCACAGCGGAGCAGACGTATCAGAGAGGACCGAGACAACAAGCGGACGGAGGGGAAATTAATTGGCTGTTGTTGTGATAATCAATCATGTTGTTCGAATAATCTATCACGGGAACACACAACTGATGGTTTCAGCTCCTCCATCGAGACGCTTTTTTCTTTGTTTTCTCATCTCTGTAAATTGAATATCTTCGGGCTTTTGGACACAAAAACAAACAATCTGTAGAAAGTGACCGGCGGCGCCGAGATACGGCGGGAGTCATTTTCCG
>OMLP01030511.1:6129-27441 GCA_900302685.1 Spondyliosoma cantharus
TATATTAAATAAATAAATACAAGTTGAAAGTACGAATAAAGCTCTAGATCGCATTTTTTATATATATATTTTAGCAATATTATAAAAAAATACCATATATTAAATTGTATTTAATGTAGGTTGCACTTTGCTGCACCTGAAAACACACCGTTAACTAACTGCTAGCTGCTTTTGTTTTTAAGCTAGCTAACTACGAACACGATGACCTTTGAACCCTCTGAACCGGAAACACTTTTTCCCGCACTTGGAGTGAACTTTGTGTATTTCTTTTTTTAAATTAAATAAATAAATACAAGTTGTATAATTCAAATAAAGCTCTAGATGGGATTTTTAAAATATATTTTAGCAATATTATGAAAAAAAAATACCATGTGTTAAAATGTATTTAATGTAGGTTTGTCTGTATCCCATCCCTGTCTGCGCCCCCTAGTGGCCAGTCGGCCCAAGGCAAACCTATGTGTTTATCCTGATGGCCTGATAATAATAATTAATTATTATTATGAGCAAAATATTGATGGTTTGAAAGATTACCCCTCCTTTCAGATTTTTTAAGATACAGACAATAAAACATATTTGATTCTTAAAACTCCAAAATCGGAAATTTCTAATTTACTTTTTGTTTTTCAGACCTCAGATTTTTATTGTTTGTGTTCATTTTCTTTTTGTGTATTCTTTCCTTTCCTTATGTGTTGTTACATGTTGTACAGTTCAATTAATGTATGTTATCTTTATTTTCTATGATGGAAAAACTGTGTAACATGCTTTAGTATTCATTCGTTTGGAATTGTTTAAATAAAGTTGTTTAACAAAAAATATTAAATCAGTAAATAAGATCCAGGCCTGAGTCTAGCACTGAACACATTAAAGTATTGAAGAAAGTACAGAATTTAGTAGAAGAAACATCAGAAGATCACTGAAGTCGGTAGGATTCATCTGCTGGGCACCACGGATGTCTGAACCAAATTTCACAGATGAGATATTTCAGTCCAACAGACCGACATTACACCACCATGGCTGAAAATACTAAACATCAGTGGACTCTCACCAGGGTTGACTCAAGATGTTCTGGAGCCTTAAGTACAATTTCATGAGACAGATGCCGTCTTCCCGTTGATGCACGTGTGAGCTGTGTGCCGTGCTCATTAGTATTTCCTTCGCATCCTCTCAGCAGTTGGTCACAGCATTGAAGAACCTCTGAGACTGGAAGTTGTTGAGGGAGGGGTGGATGGAGGAAAAACACACTGCAGCATCCTCAAGGTCATGTTACACCACCTCCATCGACGGATTTTTCTGGGTTTATAATAAAACTTTCAAGCTGTGCATCAGTGATTTCCTCCATATAAGAGTTACTTTAATGCTTTACCGCTTCAGGAGGACAGGGTAACATTTTTATTCTGTTGTCTCTTTGACCTTACGGAGACATTTAGACTGCTCTTCACTGTGACTGTGAATTTCAATTCAGGTGAGGAAAATGACCATAAAATTCTGTCTGATGCAAAACCATTTATTTATACATACAAGGTGCAAGTGTGATGTGGGTGAAACTTGAAGGAGTTCAGGTTCAGAGGATAACATTGGCCATATTCTCTGTTTTTCATCCTGACAAAAAATTCTTTGAAAAGAGCAAAACCAAGTAAAATCCAGAACTGTGTGTGTGTGTCTACACTCTGATGTATCTGCTTCCTCTGTGCCATAGAGCTCCATTTTGTCCTTATCATTACTCTGATAGATAGATAAATAGATTACTTTTGACTCAATCCAACACACAATGTCCTGCTGCCACAAACACTCAGTAGAGCACCAAATGTGGATTAATCCGGCACTGAAAATAGTCCCTAACAAATGCAACTTTCCCTCCTGTTTGTTTGATACAAACTGCAGACAGCAGCTGTTTTAGTGACGCTTTTTATTACTGAATCTTTTTAAAATGAATGAAACTTTACAAGATTTACGTCTTAAGTAGGAGCCCATGGGTTTGGAGATGAGAAGGTAGGAAGGTACTTTGAGACGGACCAACACATGGTTGATTTTGGTTCTGGAGATTTAAAAACAATGAGACAAAGTAGACCTGAGCCTGTGTCGCACGATTACTTCAATCATTACTGATTCGTTGGTCAGTTTCACTGATTTCAATTCAAAATGTTGACCGACTGTAGAACTAAAAAGATCAATCAGCAAATGTTATGTATATACTGTAGGTGTAGCATATAATTATTACACAACATACAGGTGTATTGTGTAATAATCTCACACCATGTAGGACTTTGAAGCAACAAACTGTCACTTCCTGGCGAAAGATTATTGATTGTTGAGTTTTGTTACCAGGTTGATGCCACCAACCCAAACCGACCTCAGCATCTGAGTGTCAACTATCTTTCTCCAGGAAAGTTACAAATGAAAACATCAATAAAAAATTTAAAGTTAGATTAATCAAAATCCATAAATGTGTCTGATAATTTATTATTCATTGAAAATAGAGCACTTCTCACTGGTTCACTTAATATCTTTTGCAGAAGTTTTCAGCCAGTCTCTGGTTGTGTTTGCTCATGTGGAGACGTCTCAGACCCGAGCGTGAGGCTGACAACTATCTCCATGACAACAGAAGACGTGCATGTTCCCAGAGGTCAAAATCAGTAATGAATATGAAAATAACAAACAAGTAATTAACAGTAACACGTTCATCTATGAATATTTATTAGGTGACTTGAAAAGGAATACAGTGATCAAGGTGGTGAAAATGAAAATGAGTTGGGTTTTTTTGCAGGTTCAGATTCTGAGTCTTTACACTTAACGTCTGGGAAAAGATCACTGCTGCAGAGTGAAACACCATTTTACAATACTGCCCTTAAATAAGTCCCATCTGTATTCGAGCACCGCTTGACTCTACTTCACCTCGAAGGTGTGCACGAGTGTACAAATGTTTGGTTCGTACATCAGTAGCAGTTTACAGAGGTTGTAATGATCACAGCATGCACAGAAAGACAAGCCCCATCAGTCGTAGCTCCGGGTGGTGTCACAGACCCTTCAGCAGCAGTACGTAGCCCTTAACAGTGAGGTAATAACGGTAAACAAAAGGCTTCGATTAAAAAAGCCGTTTCACATGAAATATTAAACATTAGAAAAATGAACAAGCAATGAGCAGTTTTTGCTTCAGAGGTGACGTCATGTTGGGACATTAAACCAGAACACCGAGAAATTACAAACTTTCCACAACTGAAATAACTCAGCTTAATATCTTTCACATAACAACGATGGCTTTGATACTTTTGTGTTAGATTTTTTTTGCAATCAGGTGTAGCCAGAGCTCTTTAAGGTGATTTAGCACTTCTTCATATCAAGCTACTAACATGAAACTACAAAACACTTTAATTTGATCACTGTGTTATGAGTTTTTTTTTTTTTTTTTGCCTCCAGTAACTATAACAGCATTATTACAGAAAGAGAACGAGGTGTGAACATCTGCAGCCTCTCGGTCATTTAAGGTGCTTCACACACATTTTACAATAATTACAACAACAAAAAAATGTTCTCACTGCAGCGAGGAAAACGAGAAAGTTGTCGATGTTTTTATAAAGGTGACGTGTTTAACTTTGCTAGCAGCAATATTACAATAAGCGCTGACAGGCATGTGTTGTATATTCAGAGTGATTACATACTGCTTGTGGTTACAGTGAACTGCAGGAGTCACATTGACAGAGTTTTCACAAGGGGTCACTTAGAAAAAAGGAAGTGGGGGCTGGACAATGAGGACAAAAATGAAAAATAACAAGATTTTCCACAAAAAAAAAGCTGCAGCCGTCCTCTGTCCTCAGCTCCACAGAGAGGAGTCCAGTCTGATCCAAACATCAGCGTCCGATGCCTCCAATGTTCCAGCACAGGCCCAACATTATACAGGTAAGACGGCCCACCTGCAGGTGATAAAACAGTGGATAGAGCTTTGATTCATGAAAGACTTTTAAATCCACTTGAACAAGAAACGCGAGCAAACACGCTGCTGTATTTCTCCCAGAGAAGGTCGGCAGGTCACAGGTTAAGTCCCAGAGTGAGTGTCGGGAGGTCGCTGCTGCAACGTCTCGTCTACGGTGACCACCACCTCCTCCGGTCTGCTGGGGCTCAGGCAGTTGGTGTGGTTCAGGGATATGTAGCTCATGTCCACCAGCCGAGGCCTCTCGCTCAGCTCGCTCATCTCGTTCATGTTGTTGGTGATGCAGTTAACCTCGGTCTTGTTGCGGTTGTTAAGTCGACGGGAGCTGTACACCCACTCTGCAGAGAGACAAAGTGATAACAGTGCTGTTACTCTGGAGGTCAGTGCTGATGGAGACGTTAATGAAGGTATTTCTTTCTTTGATTCTTTCTCTGCCAAGGTTGATCAATCGGGTTACGGGTTGTTAGGTTTTTTCCAAACCACCGATACGTCCATACGTACCTGTCCTGAACCTCGTACCATATTGAAATTTGTACAAAATGTTACACAGCAAGTTTACCGTGCATGTTTACAACCTGACTTTCATATCAGGAGGTGGAGGTGGACGGTGGTGGAGTTACAGGCAACAAGGCTGCCAAGCCAGTGGCCGCAGTTCAAGTCTATGTTTCAGCATTTCTAAGCGTGAAACCGTTGGATATTTCTAAGGAGCCACCCCGGAAATCTCCAGCTGTGTTTGTGGCGGCCAAAACTGTTATTTTAAGCCAAAACGTGATGTTTTTTGGACCTTGACCAAGTGGAATCTGTGCCCCAGAGCATGATGGTGGTGATTGGGTTCGCAAATTTATCTCATCTCATCATCTTCTGCACCTCCCTGAACACGTCTCTCTTAAAGTCTGTCCACCGCCTCCAGGTCATAGAAAAAGCAGCAGCACGGCTCTCAACTGGTTTTTAAAAAATTTACCATTTCACTCCTTTTTAGTGACTTCACATTGTCTTCACGTGCCTTTGAGAATAGTTTTTTGAAATACTTTAAATAGCTGTCTGGATTCCCTGATATCTCTGGAGCTGTTCCTTTCCACTTTTGGACGAATGCACGACCGGAGATCCTCAACAAAACTCCCCACAGCTGATTCAAAGTCGAGACTAAAAGCTAAAGGTGAATAATCATTTGATTATTACTCATTAGAGCCCCCAGACTTCAGGATGGAGAGATCAGATGAATTTAAATCACTCCTCAAAACATACCTGATTTAAATTCTTTGCTTTATTTTAATTTTACTTATTTTCATCGGCGTGTTTAATTCATTCTGTTGTCTTTACATTTATATTTGTAACTGCTGATGTAATTCGTTCTTTCACTGTTTTGCTTTGTTTTACATAACTGTAAATAAAGACATTATTTATTTTCCTGTTTCCTTTTACACTTTCTCTCGACTCTCTACCTTTCTCTCTCTCCCTCCCTTCCTTTTCTCTTTATTTCGTTTATTTCTCAGGAACCACAATTATTTTCTTTATTGTGTCAGTTCAACAGTTCGAAACCTTCACAGGAAGCTATTACTGGTTAATATTTGGCAATTTTCACTTGCAGACTTTCTCAAATGATGAATCTTTTATTCAAATAATTCAGTCTGAAATAGTTAATGATGAGTTTTCTGTCAGTAAATTGCCCGACTTAGCTTTAGATCAGGTTTTAGCTTGTTGCCACTTTTCATCTGCAGTCCCTGGACAGGTAAACACAAACACTACAAAATATTGTTCTTCTTTCTGTCTTATTGGTCTAAAAACCTGAAAATCCCCAAAACTCAAATGCAAAGAGTCTTTTTACTTCGGTCTCTTGACAAACTTTTACTGCTAAAAAGATTTTTTACGGGTGGAGCGGCACCACAGAGGAACTGAGTGCTGTTCCCACCGCCACCATCATATTTCACGCCGAGCCTTCGCAGGCGGGTGGAGGTACAAAGCGCGACCAAGTTCATGGGGCCAAAAAACAAGCAAGCTGAATGTTTAGAACGAGCAAAGAACAAGGCAGCAAACTTCATCTGACAGAAAGTTATGATGGGTTCAGCCTCTGTAATTCCATTAGAGGCAAAGCACCATAAAATTGTTTCTGGGTGAAGTCTCTGCCACGCCGCAGCCCCGTCATGTGTGGTGGAGCCTGTTTGAACTGGGACACATCAATCATTGTTCTGTCAGATGAGGAGCTGAGATTGAGGCCGACAGTCGACAGTGTGAAGAGCAGACGGGATTCCTCAGACCCACACAGCTGATACATGACCACCATTTAGACCCGGGGATCCCGTGTTTGTCTCCTCACTCACATGGTTTCAGGTCTCTGAACGTCAAACGCTTTCTTTTCCTGCATTCTGGTGATTCTTTGTGCACAAATCTGTGCCTTTACAGTAGGAATGTCTTTATTCATGTTACGGAAAACACAACGCCAGGTGAATTCAGCGCAGGAAGTCTCTCAGGCAAGCAGCCCGTCAAAATAAATGTCCTCTTCTTCATTCATGTTTTTACTTGGGGGGGCTGGACAATGCACAATTTCAAGTTTAACATGATGCAGCCTGAAACTACAATAATGATAATACCTGAATAATGTGTTTTAATCAGGAGTTTTGATTTTTTGCAACCTGGATCTTATATAGCAATCGTCTCTATCAGTTATGATACTGTACACATCGGATGAACTGCTGCATTACAGTCGTTGCATGTGTAGTTACGCAGGTTTATTGACAGTCAACAGTCGACCCAGATTATCGAAAACTATTTTAAGGGACATAAAACTGAAATTAAGCACACCTGAAATATTGCTAATGATTCCTCATTGCACATGTTCCCAGATTTCAGCGATTCATTTGGTGACTGGGGTTTTCATTTCTGACAGAAATGAGGACTGAAACTATAATTTCATTTATCCTTTAACATCATTTTATAAATCTGTAGTCTCTTCTACATGTCGAAAGTCTAATCCACGCTAATCACATGTGGATATATGTTATTCCCGTGGGAAAAAATCTGATTTTACACATGAAAATGTGAAATTTCATATGCAACGAGGAAAATTTCTTGTGATATCAGGTGTGACAATCTTAATCTACACATGAAAAAGCCAAACATATGAGTGAACGTGCAAAAAAAGACAATCACATGAGAAAATATTGAATAAACAGGTGAAAAGGTAAAGCATCGTTTTGTTCCAGACCACATTTCCTGTACATTATCTGTGGACGTGTCTACAACAGGCTGTTCTGCTGTCTGGACGTCGCACCGTGTCAGAGGAGGGAAGCTTCTTGCTCTGAGCAGTAACTTGACAGTGACCTCCCTCTGCTGAGAAGCCGCCACATTTACACCTCAGCCAAAAGCCCAGGAGACCACACATTGTGTCAGCTGTGTGTTTGTGTAAATGTGTTTATGTGTGAGCTGTCATATAAAGGTGAGAAGGTCAGGTGAGGCGCAGGTAGACCGACAGATAGGCTCTTACTGCTGAGCAGCTATAAGGGGGTCGGCGTGTCTCTGTGGCAAAGCTAAGTGCTGCAGACTGCGACCCACGTGAGCTTTGTTTCTTTACCTGGTTCACTGGCTTCACCGCCGTCACCCTCGGCAACGATCGACCTGCCTCCACCTACATGTGATCAGCAAGAGAACAGGCGCGTTAGTGACTCCTTCTGTGTCTTCTGATGTGACGAAGGCAGAAACAGAAGTCATACGAGTGTGTGATGATGTGACTGAGAGGAGAGAAAGCAAATAGTATTCAGTGATACAGAAACTCCAGAGCAGAGCAGAGCAGGAACAAACCTTTCTCAGGCTCTGTGCACCGTAATAACGACACCAGTGACGATTCAAACCTGTCTGAAAGTGTGTGCAGGTTTGAGATGCGCCCAAAAATAAATCTCCTCTCTTTGCTACATAGTCCAGAATCTTTATAATTGCCATAATCTAACAATTTGTCAATCTGACTGTCAAAACATCCCCCTAAATGTTATATTTCTTAATAAATCCCAAATTCACTGTACTGCCTTCACATCCCCCAGAAATTACATAAAATCCCCAAAATGTTGCCTCATGATGCCACATTTTTTGGTTGAAAGGCAAAACCCCCAAATTTGGTGCAATAACAGAAAAAGTAGTTGTAAACAACTTGCAACCACAAGATATGTCACCAATTTTGTTGCTGTTATTATCAAAATTTGATTCAGTGTCATAAAATCCTGGAACATCCAAAACATAATAAGTTAAAATTTTGTGTATAATCACCACTTTTTGCCAGAACCCCAAAAAAGTGTTGAAACGCCTCTAAATCATACAGCATGGTATCTGATATCATAATTCCAAACTCTTAATTCAATTTATTGGTCATGAATTTGTTGTAGAGAGAAGAAACCCGTAAACTGTCTAAAAATGTAGATCAGTGTCTCTAATTTGTTTGTTACAAGAGTTTTGTTGTGGTGCCCCGGATCAAAGCATGTGTTATAAGTAACCACAAGCTTGTCGCAGTTACAACGTTTGTTGTGCTGAACCCAAACACAAAAACATAACTCTGGTGTCATGAGTCAAAAATGTTGGTATTTATAAAGATTATGAATATTTCTTCCCCGAGACACCTGGAAATGTGTGTGTTTGATTACTAATTCAAGGACCGTGTCTATAAAAACTTGGATTATGATAATAAAATTACATTTCCATTAATTAAGGGGCCCCTGGTGGTTGTGGCCCCCTGAGGCTGCTCTGTTAACGTGCCCCTGTCCTTGATCATTGACACATTACTGAGTGAAATTTACATTTTTTTTCTCTAAATCAGCTGATATGATGAGCTGAGGACCAGGTCAGGTCAGCAGCCTGAGAGGACACGGGGCCTAAAAATAGACTCATTGTTTCATTCATTATGTATCGCTCACACGACTCTCCTGAAATAGAGAAACAGCCGACCTCCTCTCCATTTCTCACACGGACACTTGCTGATAGTGTAGCTTGTCAGGACGTCTGCCTCGCAAGGTCATCGTCTCATGTGAGGCTGCACGGAGCTCCAGAACACCTGCAGTAGAATTACTTCTGGTTTTGTTTTGGTAGAGATGATAAAATGTCATCCTACATGTTCTATTCATTAATAATAAGTCTGCTGCTATTTCAAGGAATCCCCAAATCACTTCATTCATCTATTAGTGATGATGCTTGTGTGTGTTTCAGATTGTTCTGCTTTAATGGGCTCCAGGAGAGGTTCTTGTGTGGCACCCAGGGGGCCAAATGCAAAACTGTGAAAAGACACATTTCACTAGTGTTTTACTTCAAGTTACTCCAATGTAAAAAGTGTCTAAATGATCTAAAAATGAGTCACTGTTAATATCATTGAACCACCAATTCTTTCCTTTTGGTAATCACACACACACACACACACACACACACACACGCACTTTGAGGTCACATACCGACAAAGTCATTAACCACATCCTTGACCAGGTGTCCAACTATCGCGTACGCCACCGCCACCACCACCAGCGCCGCCATCACCAGGTACAGAACCGCTTTGGGCAGCGGGATGGAGTCTCGTGCCGGGGTCCGGTAGTCCGTGTACAGCAGGTCGCTCTCCGAGTACGAGTACTGGAAGACGTGCTCCATGCCCGAGGTATGGTTGGAGTTGAGAGGCGGGTTACTCGCGCTCATGGCGCTGTCCGGCTGCAGAGCCGTCACCATGGTGGTCGTCACGTCCTCCGCTTTGTTCATGTTCACCAAGCCGCTAGTTTTATTCATCAGAGGCAATATCTGAGAGAGGAAGTAGCTCCAGTCCTTAATGGCACTCGTGTTGCATAAAAACATTGTTCCGACCATGTAGTCACCACAGGAAGGGCTTCGGGATCACAAAGGCGCAAAAAAAAAATAATAATAATTTTATTATAATCCAACAGGTTCACTCAGATGCCCAAAGTGTCCGTCTGACAGGATCCCACCGGCGCGTCTGAAAACTTACCCAGCTCTCACTGACGGAACGCACAACGCGTCACTCATTGACGAGCTTTTACGCACGAATAAAGAAGGACTTTTACGCGTCGATTTTTTTTTGGTGTGCGTCCAAAAGTAAAATCAAAACGACACAGCTGCAGAGAACAACAGCCTGAAATGTCCTGGTAGATGTGTCGTCCAGACATTACAGGCGCGTAAATGTTGGATGAAGGAACCAAGAATCGGTGACTGAGCAGTGATGATGATGATGATGATAATGAGGAGGAGGATGATTAGAGACGGAAAAAGGGACCCGGACGGTCCTGTGAGCCTGCAGGAGTCTCCACGTCTCCCCCGCTGCTCTCACAGCCGTCCGGAGCTGAAATGTGGGGATGAGGGAGCGCGGAGCGGAGCGGGGGCACCGGGAGGCACTTGTTCGCCTTCCTGTCGACTTCACATGGACCGATGTTCCTCAGACTCCGCAGCCGGAGGTGAGTTCACGTCTTTTCTACCACTGGCTGATGTTTCTGACCACGGTTGATTTTGTGCTCAGGGAAGGAAGAAATCCAACGATGACTGTTGGATGTAGAAATGAGCCCAGGTGGAGTGAGAGGAGAGAGATGGCGCTCTGTTCTCTCAACTGAAACCAGATCCAGAGTCGAGACTGACGCAAAGGTTCAGACCAGACTTAGTAAAACAGATTAAACCCTCATCACGAAGGCAAATCAACAGAAAATAATATCAAAATGTAACCAAATCAATAAAGCAGAGAAGAAGAATGCAGCTCAATAATTAGAATAAAGTAGTTGCAGAGGTTATAATTCAGCTCTGCAGTCACATGATTAATTATTATTTTTTGATTTAAATATATTCTGCTGTATGGAAACAAAAAGAACACTAAGGTAATAAATTCAACTGGTTTCCTGAAAGAAAAACAAGAAAATACGGCAACCAAACAGGAAACAACAGTTATTTTCGCGAAAATTTGGCGCCTCACTTCTATCGTTCAAATTAAATCACAAGAGCAAAAAGTCTCAAAAGTTTAAATTAAAGGCCGACTTACTGAACACGAGCGGCAAAAAGTGAAACTGATTTTATTTCTATTTAGTTTTATTCTGCACAGAAAAGCTTCAAGAAACAGATGTTGGACTGGAGACGCTTCATCCACCGCCTGTCGCATCTCTGTGACAGCAGAGCCTTGAGCTAAACGCTAACATCAGCATGCTAACATGCTCACAGTAACAACGCCAACATGCTGAAGCTTCAGAGGTCACGTTCATCATGTTCACTTGAGTTCATCATCCATCATGTGAGTGACAGTGTCGTGTGTTCGCAGTTATTCGGTCATAGATTAAAGTATTTTACAGATTAAAAATGACCTGCTGACGGTGCTGGGCGGAATTTCAGAGGATCACCAAAGGTCTTACAGTTTGTCATGAGGGGAACATGAACATCTGAGCAAAATTGTCATGACGGTCTCTCCAATACATCGGAAGACATTTCACTCAAAACCACAAATGTCAACCACCTGGTTGCGCTAAAGAAAAGGGTCAGAGGAGCATCACGGTCAGCAGGATACACTGTCAGGGAACCATGAACGTCTGGACCAAATTATTTGCGATGTGGAGATATTTCACTGATCAGGGTATCACCAAACTCATTAGGAGTCATCCTCTGGAGACGATGACTGTCTCTTCAGATTTTTTTATGTCAATCCATTCAGGAGTCTTTGCAATGCTTCCGTCTCAACCAACGAGGTGGACTGATCGTCATCCTGAGATCACCGCTGCCGGCACGGCTAAAAAAACACAGACCTGCCTGAATACGTAATCACCTGCTGCACGCATAATTAATTAGTTACTTGTCTTGTGATATGTTGTGTATTCGAACAGTGGATCCGACCGTATATGATGTTGTTGTCAGGTGAGGTCTCCAAGTGATGCTTCTTAATCTCACAACAGAAGAACAATGATTGTCGTTTGCCAACCGAAAAGAAAAAAGGACGCTGTGTCCAGTGAGACATTAGAAAACCATCTGAACACACTTCTGTGTCTCTGTGATTCTCCCTGTTACCTCTGTGGATCTGAACACTGTGTCTTTCTCCTTTCCTTCTCTGGGAAGATGAACTAGACTCAATTAAGATCACATCAGCCGTTCAAAGATCGGCTCAGAGGAAATGTATTGGACTTACTGACCCTTAAATCAATCACGGCATCCAGTGAGTCACTCTGGACGCCACCGTGGCCTTCAGAGGGTTTAGCCGTCACAGCTGAGGAGAAATTATTCTCAAGATTTTCAGCTTCGTCCATCGACAGTCTCAAGATGGAGGTCATCTTGTGGCTGTGCTTGTCCACACAAAGCTGCAATACAGAGTGAACCATGAACCATGTCAAGCACATTAACACAACTATAAATTATGCTAATGTTCACAACGATCAGACCACACAAATTTAATGTATCCGTCACCGTGTGAGATTAGGTGATCGTGGATCATGTCAGACTACTTCATGTTAAACCCCTGACTGATCGCAGCTTATGATCTCTCACGACTGAAGGTAATCAGGGAGGAGTCGGCAGAGACAAACCATAAAAGTACAAAATCTGCTATGAACCATCATCAATAAGCAGAAGAAGCTGCTCATACTGTGACTTCTTTGTCCTTTAGACAGAAACTCAGAGTGTTCAGTTACAGGATGTTTGCTGCTGAAGTTATTTTAGTCTGATAATCCATCTGGGACTGTGACTCTGGTTTATGGAGAAATATATAAGTATATTTATAATTAAGTCCCCTGAAGAGTTTCCTAATTTGTCCCGGGGGCTTCGTGTACTTCTGGCTGCTGTGTTGCTCAGATATTTTATTTATTCATAGAAGAGAGATGAGCCTCTGTGTATATTTGTATTGACGTAATAGAATATATCATATTAGGTATGTACAGAGGTGCTCATGGTGTATTAAAGGGATAGTCCGCGATAAGGTTGTAGTCGATCATCCCTCAAGTTCATTCACTGTAACCAAGGCTGTTGTCAAGGCGACTGTGAGACAAGATGGAGACAGTCAGCAAAGTCTTACTCAAGTATCTCTCCACACATTTGCATAAACCTAAAATAACGTAGCAAAGGAAACGCTGAAGAAAATATGAAATAACATCGTTCCTCTCGAGACAACGACCGCAGCGAGTAGTCGAGCTCGATCTCAAGCGTCCTCATTCGTTCTGTTGAATTAATTATTATGTATAAATGGAAAAAATGTGTTCTTTCATTCACTTTTAATTCAGAGGAGAGAAGTAATTTGATTACCTGATAACCAGACTGAACCGCTATTTCATTCAGTCTGACAATACAGCCGCCACGTACGTCCAAAATCTCATATCCGATATAGATTCACTGTGAATGTAATGAATCAATGATTACGAAATAACAGATGTTTTTCGTTCGTCATGCAATATTTATCATCATAGATATAAATACAATGTGTTTTTATATCATTTACAATTAGCTGATGTCATTTTCACTTGACACAGAAGATGTGAAAACAGAGTTTGATCCAGACCTTCTGGAGGAATAAACACCCGGCGTCACATCAGATTCTGCTCTGACCCGGAGCTGTGAGCCGACGGGAGCTCAGAGACGACTTTATAACACCTGGGATTAAAACGTGGGTTCATCTTCGCTCCTGTTTATCAGCCTAACTGCTGCTGGACGGGAAATATTATTTTCTTCATGAAGGTAACGTGACAGAGAGGAGAGGGGAAGAAGAAGAGAGAGAACCAGAACCAGAACCAGAGTCTCTGCTGAGTGCTGAGGTTGAGCTTGTAGCATTATAAGGTTGCTAGTTTACAGCTAATGTACAGTGAAGTAATCTGGCTTAAACTGATGTATTTGTTCCATCACTCTGAACACCACAAAACACAACACTGGACCCGTTTTATTTAAATCACAGATAGAATCTTTAACGGGAGTCAGAGTTTAAGAACTTTCCTGTGAATTTGATGGTGGGGTATAAATTATGAATTCGGGTAAGAGAGAGTTGAGTAAATCACGGGTACAAATGACTAAATGGAGAGAAGAAAATAGCTACGGTGAGCAGACAAATCAATTTCTAAAGAATTATTCTCAGTTTGAGGGAACGATTTATCAGAAATGTCTCCCCCTGACACGGACCAGGCTCTGTGTGATGAAGAGAGACACGAGGGAGACTGGAAGGGAGAAACGAGGGGTGGTGGTGGGGGTGTGAAGAGAAATTGGAAAAGAGCATCCTCTCTGTGTTAATCAGCAGGGATTGTGACGGCAGCGGAGGACACGCGGCCGTGATCGAGTCCTGCTGAATAACAAAGAATCTCTGTCTGTGCGGCTCGGGCTTATCTGGCTGCCTGATGAAAATTACCCCTCATACTGGACTCATATACTTTAATCAGATATGACCCAAGCCAGACAAATGCTCAATTCCACCTCTTCGCTCATCCATTCTCCGTCCCCTCCCTCCTCCCTCCTCCCTCCTGCAGGCTGAATTAAGCTCTCTTGTGTCACTCGGCGGCTCTCGTCCTCACAGCCGGCCGCGATGAAAAAAGTTGTTCTCTCGCCCTAAAAGCACCAAGGTCACGCTCTCCCTCTCTCCTGTCAGGTCCTGATCCTCAGAAAACCCTTAGGTGAGTCGGGTCTCAGGAAGTGGATTCACTTTCAGTACACACTCTCCGTGATCATTATCCTCAAACCTTTGGCCCCTTCAACTTCTCCGGCCTCAGTAGATCTGCTGTTTTTATTCATATTTCTTCTTGAATTTAAAGTTCCAACGCGTGTGGCTCTGGTTGCTTTTCATCTACAACCTGGACAGTGTGAATAAAAACAGGCGTGGCTCCTGTTCATCCATCCATCTGTGAGACCATCGCAAGTAATTAATTGCAGCGACCTGCGTTCATGTTAATTATAGCGAGAGTGTCGCCTGAGCAAGAGATGGATCGGATCACAAAAGGATCATAATTTGGTGAAATCTGAGGACAAAAAACAGATGAAACGACTGAGGACGGAAAGCGACGGTCGAAGAAGAAGAAGAAGAAGAAGGAAAGAGGGAAAGGTGGAGAAGAAGAAGAGAGTATATACTGTAAATATGAGAAGGAAGTTGTTGCATCTCAACAGACTTTCAATTTTAAACCTTTGAACTTGTCATATTCTTACATCTCGTCAGAGTTTTATTATAAAAGCCGTCTCGTGGCTCGCAGCCGTCCTGAGTCAGGAGCAGGTCGACTTCATCTGCTCCTCCATCCCTCCTGGAAATTCTGCAGGTAAATAGGACACTGGGCCATATTGATTTTTCCCACCAATGAAATGAAATTGGTTTGATGTATTTTGAGTCCCTCCATCAAGATCTACAGCATCCTCTCCAAACTGGAGGTCAAAGGGACATCTGTCTGCTAACTCGTGTTTACATTGAAGCCTGTCCTGTAATTTGATCAGTGAAATGCACGAGCACACCGGAATAAAGCCGAACACCCAGGGTGACGTTTTTATGAATTTTTATGTGCTGGGTTTTATGTTTGGTTTTGAGTCCAGGTTCCCACCGGCTCTGATGTCTGCCGGTGTGCTGCTGGCAAACACACTAAACAGAGACACACAGAACAAGGAAACCATGGTGTGATTCAAGACTGTAAAGTGCTTCCTCCCCCTCTTCATGTAAACACCTTTATAAAAGGTTATGAATATAACATAATTTATACCCGGACCTACCTTCTGATTCACATTCTGTAGGCATGTCCGTAAATAATGACAGTAGCTGTTTGTGTCTGTGTGGCAGCACGTGTCGGATCTGAAGCTACAGATGACACGAAATCTGGATTTAACTCTCAATATTATTATTATCCTCTGATATGACAAGCGGCAGCTACTGCCATCGCATTAATCACATCAAACAGGAGATTAATTTTAAAAATGGACATCACTGTTTGTATTGTGATCTTAATATTTAAAATGGAAAAAGAAAGGTGAGCATGAATTTAGGAAGTGAATGAGAGCTCGGGTCAGTGGATTGTTTTTCTCTGTCGTTTGTGTTTCAGTGGAGGTATTTCAACGCTCGGTACAGTCTTGTCCCTCTGTCCTGCTTTCACCTGGTCCAGGTGGTCTTTTTATGTGGAGAAGAAAAAGCTGACATGTGGCGAAGTCTAACTCTCGGTTCACCTTTGAACCTTTGTATCGCTGCGAACACCTTCGACCTCGCAGCAGCTGCAGCGGCGGCACACCGAGGGCTCAGATGAAAAGTGCCAACAGAAGGGCCGAGCTGATTCTGTGTTCAGGCTATTAAACATTCACTATCTGTGATATAATATGTGATACATTAACATTTATTACATCCTATACACACATTAAACGGGCACGGCCACAGATTTAGTTTCAAAGAGTTGAATGTGAGGAAACAACAGAGACAGAAACAACAGCTAGCTCCTGTCTCATAATACCACTTTGTACCTCAAGAAGGTGAAAGCCTGACTTCCTGTCAGCTGGGAGAAATACTCAAACGTAACCTCCATCTTTCCCTTCAAAGTTGTGGTGAGCAGATAGTTTCTGAGCTGCACAAGTGTTCGATATAAACATCTTGTCTGCTGGTCAGATACAGAGAGAGCGCTCCTCTTATCCTTCTGCCTAAAACCTTGTGATTTCAGCTTGACCTTGTGTTGTACACTTTGGATTCACAGTAAAAAGTATTGTTTAGGAGACCATCAGAGTCAAAAGTATTCTGGTAGTTCTTTGATTTCCTGCCGTCGAGCTGCAGAGACATAAAGCTGCGTCACGTCTGCTCCTGCGAGCCTCATGAAACGATCATCAGTCATTCAGCGGAGGAAAAAGCAAACTGTTGGTGCTGCAGATCAGTTGGTTTGGATCATTAGGCGTGCTGAGGGGGACTCCCTGCGCCAGATGTGCTGTGCCTCTGGCGCAGCTGTGGGACAGACACATCCGAACATTAACTCACAACACTGACAACGTCTCTTTATTGCTCGTCACTGAGAGTAATTAGCTCAGCCGTCGTGGAAAAGCCTCCGGGAACGTAATGAGGAAAACGGGTGAATCCCCGTTAACGTTCAGGTAAAAACTTGCTTCTGCTCCAGAGTCACGTCCGAGGTGAGGACGGCACCAGAATACACATATTTGTAGCTGGTGGGGGGAATTAAAGTGACTCCTGAGCTTCTGCAATGGAGGCGATTTTACTAATAGGTTTACTTTCAAATTCAAAATTCTACAATATCTTTACACATCAGAAAGTTCTGACTGTTTGGGTGAGTGACGTGTGTTTTACGATGAGTTATTAATCAACCTCGTCTTAGTTTGGTTAAAGAGATAAACCTGAACTCAGACAACGTACGGTTGTATTTTATGTGGGTGGAAGAAGTTTTCCTTTCGTGACATGTTGTGATTTGTCTTCTTGCATCGCTCCCTCTGACACGATAGTCCTGTAGTGTGTGATTGACTTTATTTTCAAGTCTTGTACTGTGTGCAGGTTTGAGATCAGCGATAGGAACATGCATGCCGGTTCTAGCATCACCCTTACAGCTGTCATCTGTTCCAAGAACTTTTGAGAGTAGAAGTATAAATGTAGAGGGACGAGAATTATGCAAAAGAACTGATGAGGAAAAAGCAAAAACAACAATGTAGATCGTGACAATCGCAGCACACACCAGATGAACTTTACAGACAAAGAAGTAAAGCTGCAGGAGCTGTTATCTGGTGACTCGGTGAGCAAATACAATAATAAATGCTTTTGTGGATCACTGATGGACATTAAAAGGAGAAAATATGACAATATTATGCTTTGTGGCGTACGCCACACGTCTGGTTCTCTGCCCAGAATGCAGCAAGTTAACCGGAGAGTTAAAGGTTACAATAATCAATCAGGGTGATGATTCAAAGACACGAGCTAGAAAAAAAACCTTTTCCCTGAGAAGTTGCTCGGCGACTTATTTGAAGATTTGTGTGGCAGAGTACAAGACGACAGACTGAAGGATACAAAAAATCAAATACATAGTAATATCACATCAGAGGGGGTGAAATAACATTTATTGACACTTGTAGTTTGATCACAGGAATAATTTCATTCTCTCTGCTCTCGGCTTGCGGATGGTTTTTATGGGAGATATTTGGATCCCGTTTCTTCTCTCTCTGTGTCGGAGAGCTGGACACACGAGGTAAAGTCAGAGTGAGTGACTTCGACCTTTCTGTTCATCTCAGCTGATAGTAATGCCGCTGTGATCAATACGGCATTAATGAATTCCCCTCGTGCTCTCTCCTTCCACTGGACTCCAAGGGTACCCGTCTCGGCCCGTTCAGCAAAGTCACTCCGCCTCTTCAGTCGCCTCCGTCATGAATCATTGAAGAGTCGCTCTCCGCCCTGCTGCTGCATCCGAAACATGTCGGGGGGGTTTCCCTCACATCATCCGCTCGATACAGTTTACAATTGATTAGGTGTTAGTTGAATGTTTTTCATCAGTTTGACATGGTAACCTCACTGCTCTTGTGTTAATAGAGACTTTGATTTAAAGTCAACAGGCGAGAAAAATAACATTTAGACTTGATACGACCTCAGAGTTAAAGGAGCAGTGTGTAGTTTTGGTAAAGAAATCAAAACAATCATTTTAATATTTTCAATATTAATGGAGGTGATAATAGAAACCTTTTCCATCAGTGAATAAACAAACTGTTCTCGGAGGAAAATAAGCTCCCACAACAATGTTTGAAGCCAGAGAGGTGGCAGGGTCCGCCACATATCAACAAAGCAAAACAGTGCAGATTGTGTTACGGTCAGTTTGTTTATTCAGTCATGAAAACAAAGAGGGTTTGATTATTTAGTTTGTTTAAAATCAGCCAGTGGAGATCTTTCTCTTCTGATCAACATTTCTTCCCCAAAAACTACAGACTGCTCCTTTAAATAAATGTAATGCAAAGCTTTGAATTGTCAAGTGAAGAAACGTGAGTATATAAACTCTTATCAGAGTCGGTAAATTGTGTAAAGGTAAACATTGGTGCCAAGGCTGCCCTTTAAAACTCAACATTTTCTTTATTGCTTAATGCAATTTTGCTTTAGAGGAGATTCATTCAGTGATCTTCCCTCCCCTCGCAGTGTCCTCCATCTCAGATGTGATAATGGAAACCTCCAGCAAATGGAATTGTTTTTGAAAAGCCTTTCCAGGCTGTCTTTTCCCTGATGAAACACATTTGTTCTCTGCTGCTCTCCCTCCTCAGACACCCTCGCGGGGGAAAATGGTCTTTTCACAGCCTCCTCCTCGACGTGTCGGAGAGACAAAATCTGCTCTCTGAAAATTTAATTATCGCAAATGGTGAGTTGGAGGAGCCGGGGCTTGCACTGACAGGGCGGCCCTGTTCAGTTACAGAGGGAGATTCCCCCGATGTCAACACATGGACATCAGGCTGAACCGCCTCAGTTAGACGGAGGTTTACTGCCTGTGTGGTGGGACCAGCAGGTCTGCAGGAGATCCAGCAGGCTTGAAAATAGCTTTTACTAACCCACAATTTCACAAATAATCTGCATCATAGCAAATTAGTTTCTGTAATTAAGTCCTAAATCTTGTCTGTATGATTATTTCCCCATTTTCAAAAACAAATCAACTTATTTCATTAACTTTCTTGATACTCATGCAAACATTTGTTTAGTACTATTGTTTCCTCTTTAGTAACTGAGAGGTTCGATCAGAAAGATATTCATTTTCCCCCAACAGTTTTCTTCCTGGTGCTTACATTTCCCACAATGCAACTTGACTGCCAACAGTTCAGTCTGAGATTCAGGTGTGTTATGCCAGCTGGACCCTGCAGAGACGAGCCGCAGTTTCATTCAAACTCCACGTCAACGATTTCTGTTGGTGTCAAACTTGTGGCCTTCAACCGTCCTACAGTCGACATGTGAAATCAGACATCATGACATCATCATGACATCATCAGACATCATGATGACATCATGATCCTGGACCAATGGTTCTACAGAGGAAAGTTAAAAACAATTTAGTCCTTTTGTAAAGTTGGAGGATGTACAAGAAACACGTTAAAAACAGAACATTTAAAATCAAAGCAGCGGTGACAGACTTTAAGTCCCAAAAACACTGGAGACTACATTCCCCATGATGCAATGCTGTCTTTTCATTAGACCCTCCCAAACTGTTATATACCAGGGATGTAGAAGGACAACTGGTGTAAGATTACAGGTATCTTCCGTATTGAATACTATTATTTATTATTCATCATCAAGGAAGTCTTTTGTGAGCTCAAAGTAATGATGAAGATAAATAAATAATGAATGAAACATTGACAGAGTTGGAGGGCACTCGATGAGACTAGTTTTGTTGTCTTTGTCCGAGGACTCGTAGACGCCTCGTCATGCACTCGTTTAGAGACGGGACAGTAACTTTGCCGGATCATCCTGAGGAGAGCGGCGAGCTGAAGGCAGAGCAGACAATAACTTTCAATTAATCATGAGATAAAGATTATTTTCCTTCGTAATTTGACTCCAGCTCATTCTCTATAATGATGCCATTCGTCAGTGTCTGCAGGATTGATAAGGACTGTTGTTGTTTGTGTAGCTGTTATGTAACGGCGGTGATTTCAGCAGTTTAGATTTATGCGGATGAACGTCTAACCTTCGCGTGGTCGTCATCGCCGCGGCGTCGTTCATACCGGGTCCCTCGAGGTGAGCGGCGAGGCTCTTTGAGGCCGCGATTCGTCTCCTGCCATTTACCGTCCAATCTCTGCAAAGTGATGCAGGAGGACGACGGGAGGGACTGAAACAGCGTGAGCCCACAGAACAGGATGTCAGGACGGTAAAAAATGACGCTGGGTAATGTGGATTTACTCACAGCAATCACATTGGTTTAATGTCATTACAGTGACACTGATGGAAACAGCTGGCAGCTCGCACGAAAATGTCACTGAGCTCAGAAACAGGAATGTGACTAAATTGGATCTCTCGCTCTGTGCTGGAGCCAGAGCCGTAATCGGTCATGATTTACCGAAACAACAATTATCATCTTAACTTGATGCTTTGGTGTTGAGCAGTGTGTGTTTCCTCCTGCACACCTGTGTTTGTGTGTTGATGCAGAGCTATATGACTCCACTGGAAGGTGTTAATCATCTCATCTGAAATGTTTCCACGAGACAATATTTTGGAAAATATAAATCATTTTTTAGTATTTCAAGAGTTTTTTTTTTTCATTATCTTCAGCTGATGAACAGTTTGTACAGTGATCACATTAGTAATTCTTTTCTTGTGATAATATTTGGATCATTCCCGTCAGACGGTAAACTGTCATTGGTGTTTTTAACCATGTGTGCATGATTGGCTGGCAGACAGTGGAAACTGAGCTGCAGGTAACTGCAGCAACACCACCTGACCTGTGCCTCATAATATCTTGTCATGCTTCATTGGAGAAAATCAGCACCAGGCAGCAGAATCAAACCACAGATAC
>OMLP01030513.1:2248-15717 GCA_900302685.1 Spondyliosoma cantharus
CCCCCCCCTCCTCTGGATATCCAACTTTCTTCGTCATCTCTTTATTCCTTATTCTCCAGCGCCGTCCTTCACATTCACAGCTAATCGCTCGAGCGTCGTCTCCGCTCATGGAAAGGCTCGCTGTTGAAGAACTGACGCGACGTGTCGAGCTTTGACATTCTGCTCTCTCCTCCGTGTCGTCTGTTGAGCCGAAGGTCCTGCCGGTTAGCTCGTAGCTTTGCGGAGACAAAGCGCTTTACGTATTTCTTTTCTGGAACGATATCGCGCTCTCACCTCTCACCGCCGTCTGGATTATGACTGTTGTTTGTCAGGAGAAACGTTGGCCACAGAAGTCCTGAGAGACGAGGTCGGGCACACAAAGTGTTTGACTTTGACCTGCTGTCAGAGACCGCTGCAGTCTGCATAATGAATTTTTGCAAGCTGCCCAATAAGTTGATTTAACACCCATGTGAACTAAAAGCAGGAGGCGGACGAAACGATGGCAGCTACATCCAAATCAAATCAAATTGTATTTATGCAGCACAAAATCACAACCACGCTGCCTCGATGGGCTTTACAGTCTGTACAGTGGTCATCTGTCCTTCGATCCTCGACTCGAGTGAGGAAAAACTTCCCATGTCGAGGGAAAAAATGAAGAAGAAGATGGAAGAAACCTCGTAAGACACCATCAACGTGATCTGACGTCGTTATTTTAACGTAAATAAAAAGTTTAATATTGTTGCTTTACGCCTTGTTGTATAGATTTGATGGATGTGAACGGAATTTGAAATAAAAATGACCAACGGTGAATTTCTCCGGTCAAATCCAAGGTGGACCCTCGTCTCCTCTGTCATGATTACGGAGGAATTAATAAGTTAATCGTGAATCCAAGCTTTCGCTCAGCGGCGGGAGAGCCAGTTAACCTGCGTGTCGACTTCGAGGGAGGGATGTAATTAGGATGGACGGCCAGATGGGAGAGATGAGGAGAGCGATCCATCGGGCCTTCAGCCCGGAGTCAGGGAGGAGACGGGCCATCAGTCGTCTGCTCCGAGTCCAAATCCTGCAGACAGAAGCGAGTCTGCCATTAGTATAAATAGGTTAATGAACATAATCTGTACAGAGCAAAGACTTCTGGTTTGTTTCTCCATCTGTTCATCTATCTATCTATCTATCTATCTATCTATCTATCTATCTATCTATCTAATACTGACATAAGTAAACAAGACTCAAATACAGTAAGAACTCACTTGTCACGACATCCGTTGCAGCTGATCTTCTGCTAACAAGGCGTGTCATTTATCTAGACGCCGAGCAGCCTCCGCACACAAAGACGCAATTTCTTTCGCACAAAGAGGAGCATCGATCCAGCGCTACCTTTGCCGAATGTGCAAGATGACACGATTGATTAAGAAATCGTCGTAGATTGCGTCTTGCAATGTTTGTAAAGTTTTCCCTCCGACTCAAGAATTCAGAAAAATCTGGGATTTTTAAAAGGGAGTCTGGTGCTGATTTGACACCAACTCAAATTTTGCACATTTGCACGATGTGTTCGGTCTTGACTGACACTTAAGTCACCTCACCTATCACCTCTTATGTTTCTTTAACTCCATATTTCTGTTATCAGTGCAGCACTTTGAGATGCATGAGATTAGAGTTCACTGAAAAGACGTTGTATTTGCACATTTTTTCCATTTGGCTTGAGGACATTTCAGTGTGCCATCATATTTCAGGGTAACACTTCGTAGCCATCGTTAATCATTCGCAATTTATAGTTAATGGAACTTCATTTACAGTTGCTTTACAGTGAAGTGTTACTTGTTTTAGGTTGTTTAATGGACTGCAAACAAAGCCTATGTTGAATTTTAAATAATTATCCAATACTTTTTTGTGTGACAAAGCTGCGATTAGTTTTGAGACGTCAAAACGTGTCAAACTTGGTTTTAAAACATGGTGCCGAACTGTTTATACGTCTAAAGTCTCATCGTGTGTTTTCAGTCTTTTCCAGGCAACAGTAATGCCGACAGCGTGGTTCAGTACAAGCTGCAGCAGCCGGCCGTCGCTCGCTTCCTCCGCCTCATTCCTCTGGACTGGAACCCCAGCGGGAGGATCGGGCTCCGGCTGGAGACCTACGGATGTCCTTACAGTGAGTCCCGTCAAATCTTTACTGGACCGAGTTACCATCCAGCTGAAAAAGTCTCCGGTGGCTGCTGAGTTTTGTTCACTGTCCTCCGGGGAAATTTGGATTTAAAAAAAAAAAGAAATGCAACAGCGTGACAAACGACCGCGACTAGAGCGAGAATTAACACCTCGCCAAACAATAGCACATTTTAATTTGTCTCAAAAAGAAAACACACAAGAACATCACACTGGGTTATTGTTTGTGTGATTACCCACAGATTAGAAAGAACAACCTCCCCCCCCCTGCCAGTCTCAGCTTGGAAGTTTTTCCTTTTTCACAACCGATTTACACTCTCACCTTTGTTGTTAACAGCGGGAAAAAAAAAAGACAAGATGTGTCGCACAAAAATATTGTGTCGACAGCTTTTTCTTTGTTCCTCTTTAACTTCTCACATCGCACAACACGTTGGCAGCGTCATCGCTGGCATCGACGCAAGGAAGTAAATAAAACATCCCGCTGTGTTAAAACATATTTTCTTTTTGTTCTCCGTTCTGTTTTCAAAGTTGCGCTGCAGGTCTTATTTTCAGGAACGACTCGATCGTGGCAAAAAACTCAGTTTTCTTATTGGAACCGATACATATGTAAACAGATGAATTGAAAACACGTCGTAGTTTCGTTCTCTCAGCGTTTGGGATGATTTTTACGCACGTTTTTATCTGCACTGGACGTGACTCCTCGTCATCTTCCTCATCCTCATCGACTCCGCTGAAGAAGAATAGAAGAAACGTTGTGATATTTTGCCCTCTCAGCATTTATTCCCCGCGGCGTCTCTGCGCTGATTTCTGCCCTCGCGACTGTTTGTTCACTATATTGTCCCCCATTAAAAAAAAAAAGACGCGACGCGCTCATGAATATCAAAAGCAACTCCACGCATTTACATATAAGCTCCGATACGTTTATCAAACGGTAAATATTAATGTGCAAACATGATTTCCATTGTGGACGGTGTGTTGTTCTGTGGATCCATCCCCAGCTGTCTGTGACCGAATTATTTCTGTTTCCTCCTTTTATCTGAGCAGCTATAGACAATCAGACTGGGAGCTTTGAACTTAAAAGCTTTTGTTCCGAATGCATATTTTTATATCTCAAAGGGGAATATGGTTATTTCACCAATGTCACCAATACAAACAGATTACTTCTCTCCTCTTGGTGAAACTGAAACGAGTCCAGTCGCCTACGATGCAGCAACTCGACTCCTCACTATGACATTGCAAACATGTCCAGGTTGAGAGAGTCTTCACCTTCTTAGTTTCACGTGTTAGCATGCTAACATTTCTGCTGATGAGGCTAACGCGAATGTCATCCGTTTTGCAAATGTTTTGTCTCAAACAAGTTCCCATTTTTTGACCTGTGTGTGCAGCCCGTGATGTGCAACAGACCCACTGCTCCACTAGGGGCAGCATGTTAATGTGAAGGTACGCAAAAAAGTACTCGCGTGTGAAGAAGCAGAACGTCTGTATCAACTGGTCTTTCCTAAACCTCACAAAGTAGTTTTGGTGCCTTTTATTTTGAAAGTGTGACTGGGTAAGAGACCGACCAATTGCACAGTTTTCGTGCATCATTTTGAAAAATCGGCTGACATTCACACATTTATTTGCAATGGTAAAGAAAAATTTGGATTATTAAATGTTTGCAAGCACACACATGTAACTTACGCAGGATTTTTTTCAGTTTAACAAGAAACCTTATTGTCTAAAATGACATCAGTGCTCTGGAACAACAACATTCACTGCAGATTTAATAATTATAAATCGTCCCCAACATCTGTTTCTGCTTTATGATGTCTAAAAAAAAAAACAAGATTTCATATTGTTACATACTGGGTAACATGTACATTGATACCAATGTATCTGTGACAGGCCAATATCGGCTCTATTGGCTCTAAACTGGATGGTGTACAGGCGTCGGGCTCCTTCCTCTCGGGAACAGAGTGTCTGCAGAATTCATCCGACAGCTGCTGCTCAGATGTTTCAGTCCGTTGACAATGAAATGTTGAAATGTGATCCCTTGAGCTGAAACTTTACAACACAACACATTTCAACGAGTCAAACTTTTGGTTTGACACAGCGATCACGACTCTTCATCTCTGTGTGGCACACGGGATGTTCTCACGTCTTTGTGCCGGAGTTCGGACTGTTCTCTCGTCCTTTGTGTTGACCAGAAATTAATCATTTGAGAGTTCAATATGCAGCGGGGTTTGCACCGCCTCGACCTGACATGTGTGTCTTTGTCCGGAGTCAACATGTCCCGTACATGCTGAACTTCAGCCTGTAAACCAGAGGATACAGAACAAACGGTCTCTGGGCTTCTGAGCTCGCCAGATTTGATTGCTTTAGACTGAGCGCTTGTTCGCCTGCCTGTGCAGTTTGTCGAGACTCCCGGCTGCAATTTGATTTGATTGATAGTAAGACAACTTTTAGTGGCTGTTAAATACGTTTTATGTCTCCAGGTCATTTATTTCTGCAGCTGTCTTGACACAACATGCACACGAGTCGGTAGATTTTTCTGTATTTTCAGATTTTGACTTAGCCTACGCCTTCATATTTTTTGAAAAGATAATGAAGCATATTAATTAGTTTCCACCTGAATCCTCAAAAACCCGAAATGCTCGATTGCATTTAGAGGTTCAGAGGAAACGTAACGCTTAAGCCTCCCGGCACGCTGATTCATTATTTTATTTCATCAAGTGGAAAGAAGATTTATGATATAAAAGCATTTTGCGTCCCTGCCGTCCCCTCTGGAACAAGACGGATTATGAGAAAGAGGGATTTTCATAAACAGCCTGTGGTGGTGTGAAAGTACTCTGACGTTATTTAAGGACACATTTGTGTAATTTATCAGCCGCTGTGACGGGTGGAAGAGGAGACGCCTGATGCTAAACTAGCGTAGCATGCAGAGTCAGACTCCTCCTCCTCACAGGTGATTATACTTCATTCTTAATCAAATCTATAAAAGCTGACAAAGAAACAGTTTTACTTGATAGTTTACAGCCTGTATTTTATTCTGACAGAGCCACAGGGTAAATGTTATACTCATGAGGTCATGGAGAGCATTTCCAGTGAATACTTTGTCCAGTTTTGTGTCAAATATAAGTTTACCAGCCAGTAAACACGGTTAGAAAAAGCTTTTATTCTGAAGGAGTTGAGCCAGAAGTCTTATTGTTGTGTCTCGTCAGTGCTAGAGAGCGTTTCAGTGTCTCTCAGCTCATCGGCTTTACTGTTTTGCTTCAGTCTCATTAGCGTCGTTACGGATAAACTCACTGTACGCTGTCTGCTCAGGGTTAAACAGACAGACACAGTTATTGGACGTAGATTCATCAGGTGGCCAAAAACACAACTCTGAATGAATTCTGATGGGTTAGCTGTTTGCTAAGAGGTTCACCGTGTCGACATTTTAAGGTGTTGATATGTCAGTTGTGTGTCTGCAGCTTCTTTCCGCTGCCCTGAAGGAGCTCGTGTAGGTTTGAATTACGAGTCCGTTCATCAAAATGCTACAAAGACAGTGAGAGGAAATTCAGTCACCAGGATAAATGTTGGCAATGTACTTTTCTGCAAACCATAGATATGTTGAACCTTTACATTTCTTTATGTTGCAACTGTTGCACGAAATCACTTGGTTCGGGTTTAGAAAAAGGTCATGTTTTGGCTTATAAAGCCTGTTTTTAGCTGGAAATTGTCTCAAAGTCCTCTTAAAAATATCTGGTGGTGTGACGCTTACAAATGTTGAAGCGCAGTCTCAAACTGCAGTCAGCGGCTTGGCCGTCTCCAGCTCCGCCAGCGTCCTCTCCAGCTACCAATATAAAGTGAGTTCATATGCCATGTATCGTAGAGACCGGAGACTATGTGCGCACCTGATAAATGCACCTGCCACGCACACGATGTTACCCTGACACGAGAGACACTGCAGGGCAGAACGGAACAACCTGCGTCCAAGTTATGAGCCATAAACAAGCACCGGGCTATTGTTGTGACGCCTGAAGGGATCATTATAATCAGATAAAACACGATACTGTGGGACGAAATGTAATTTAGGACTTAATTAGAGTTGCGCGAGAGTGTACGGAGTGCACTTGAAGTCATGTCTTCAGCTTCGCACACTGACTCGGTGCTCTCTCTTTCTCTGTAATCAGCAGGAAAATACGCTGTAACATCCAATAAGAGCTTTACTGCCGGCTGCGTGATACGAGTGAGTGTTGGCGGCGGGGAGTCAAAGGCTTGCCAAGTTCATTAAAAAGCATTCAGTCAGAGGAATTAGTTGTGCGGCTGCGAAGGACGCTGATGCTGAACTCAGCCGCTGCTCTCTTTTTTGAACAATGTTGGCATTGTAGTCCATCCAGTCGAGACTACACACCTTCACCTCAGCTCAGATCCACGGTAAGAAGTCGAGACACGAGGGGGAAATCTTCGAGTGAAGAGTCACAAACAGAATACAGATTCAGTCGTCGCCCTCTGCTCCGACCGCCGGGTATCACAGCAGACTGTCTGTCCAGGTGTGGGTGATTTTGTGGGGACATTATTATATTATCAGGACCTTGAACGTTTACACCTCGGTCACACTCACGCAGCAGACTCTCTCTCTCTCTGGCACAGGATTACACAGCAAAAAAACTTCTCTGCTTGCCATGATTCTGAAGCTTTAAAGCATCATTATGTAGGATTCGGTTCTCACGTGATGGTAAAGTTTTGACTCCTCTGTCTCTGTGTCGTCTCTCAGCCTCTGATGTCGTCAGTCTGGACGGCGGCGGCAGCCTGGTGTACAGGCTGAGTCCCGGGCCGAGGCGGATGCCCAGAGACGTCGTCTCGCTGAAGTTTAAAACCCTGAGGAATTCTGGGACGCTGCTGCACGCGGAGGGAGACGGAGGGCTCAGCCTCAGTCTGGAGTTGGAGAGAGGAAAGCTACAGCTGCTGCTCAGGCGAGGTAAAATGGGAAATGAGATTTTTCTTTATGCAAAACATTAATTTGGTAACCAATCCATCTGCTGCTTTTCTTATTTTAGATTAAACTTTTAAACTAGGACACAGAGCAAGAGGCTCACAAATGTATCCCAAAATGATAAGCAAGCTAATAAGAAGATTAAAAACAATCGTCATGCAGTAAATAAAATAGAAAACATCGTCTGGTGCCTGTTGAAGACGCAGAATATGATCCCAGGATGTTTCTTCACACAACCTCGCGGTGACGAAGACGAGGGGAACTTGCCAGTGCTGTGAGATGTGGGCGGCTGTGGCTCAGGGGCGGAGCCAGCGTCTTGTTATCGGGAAGGCGCTGGTTCGATTCCCCTGGTCGGCATGTCGAAGTGTCTGTATGAGTTACTGTAAATCGCTTTGGACAAAAGCATCTGATAAATGCTGTTAATGGGGAATCAAACCAACAACCTCCCGATAACAAGATGCTGGCTCTACCCTTGAGCCACAGCCGCCCACATCTTTTCAGAATAAAAGTTTGGCAGTTTCTCCTGTATCACCCAGCATCAGAGACAGTTTTGGGATCGCTACCGATGTCGGGAGTAAAGCGTCTGTAATTGGCTGATAAACATACATTTTTGCCAAGAACCCTCACATGTGGTCATCAAACGTATATATTCTTCTACATTATAATCTGTACAAAAACGTTGTCCTATCGGCACACATTAGACAACACACAGGCCGTTACTTATATTACAATAACAGCCCACTGACAGAAATATTGACGCTCCTTCAGTCCAATGATCAGCACTGAGGCCTTCTGTTCTCTGTGAAGTCCTTTGTGGACGTAATGATGCAGAACATCTGTAGCGGAGGACGATGTAATCCACGCAGAAATAGCTTCAGATTGGCTTTGGTCGGGTGAGAAAAAGGGGCACGCACGCTGCCGCCTGATTGGTTTAAATGTTGTCTCGCGCTCCGCTGCCGCGTCTCCGTCTCGTTACAGCCGTGATGGATGGTTCACGTTTACTGTAGCATGTGTTCGGGGGCCGGACGCTGCAAGACTTGATGCATGGATACAGTCTGCACACGGAGAGGTGTGTGTGTTTGTGTGTGTGTGTGTGTGTGTGTGTGTGTGTGTGTGTGTGTGTGTGTGTAGAAACAGGGTTAAACCAGAGGTCGCCAGGCTGCCATGCTGAATCATCACCATATGGCTCACCTCTCATCAGGAACCCCATCTGGCTGCTGAAATACTTCCTCCCTCCATCCCTCCATCCCTTCTGTCTTTCTTTCCACCTTTGTCATAAAATAAATACCATTATTTCTCACAACTCTTCATCTTTGCATTCTCAACTTCCTCCACCGTTCAGCTGTCATCACTGATGAAATGTAACTAAATACTTTTTATACGATACAATTTTGAGGTGCTTGTACTTTACCTGAGTATTTCCAACTTGCTGCTACTTTATACTTCCACTCAACTACAAGTTAATAGTTACCTTTAAGATTAAACACTACATTAGAGCAGAGAAGCACATCTTTAACTTAATTGAGTTAATTGGCTGTCAGATTTAAAATGATAATTATAGTTTTAATAATCAGGAAAATGCTGCATGTTGGATCCAATGATGGCCGATAATAATAAGTCAGTAAACTCTCCATGTATACATATATGTATAGCTTACTTTTACTTGTGCTTTGGATACATAAAGAATAAGTTCAGGTGATGGTTCCTAGTCAGGAAAACATTTCTGGAGCTCCACCAAAGCTCCACACAGCTCGTCTCTAGGAGCCACCTCCACCTTTAAGCTTAGCAGCTGGAAAACAGTGTAAATAACATCTTTCAAATCAACTTTGGATCTTGGGGCTTCCCGAGACTTGGACGAGCTGTATGGAGCCATTTTATGTGTTTTTGTTGTTGTTATTGTTGTTTTTATCTATGTCACCCCACTTTTCATTGGCATGGAGGTGAGTTTATAATGACCAAGTTTGAATTTTTTGGGTGAGCTTATCTTTTAAAAACCTTTTAATACAGATAATGAAAGACTTTTACTGAAGCACTAATCATGACGGTGACTTTCATCGATCAGTCACCCACTGTCTCTTCTCTCTCTCCTCTCACAGAACGTAAACCTGTGAAATTGAATTAACTCACCTCGAAGATAAATAGCACATTTTCTAAGAACGATTTTAAGACAGACAACACTCACTCACTCAGACATCTAAGGAATCTCTCGACCACCTTGGAAAGCCTCACAGATTCACCGCGACACATGAATCACCTGAGATTCAACTGAGGATTGTTCCCTTCAACACAATGTGCGCCATCGTACAGAACGGCAGGTCTAACTTAAAGACGGTGTCACAGTACAGAGAGGCTGCGGCGTAGCGAGAGGAAATTAAAGCCGTCCATTAAAAAGATAGAAAACAGTCTCGTTCCGTTCGTCCTCCGTGTTTCTTCTTATCATTCTGCCTGTTTCCACTCTTTGTCTCGTCACGTGACTTTCAGTTTTCATCCGTTTCTGTTGCAATTGCTGCTGTTTGTCGTGGTTTGTCTCCACACATCCATCCATCTTTTCTTCTTCTATCTCCGCCCCTGACACACAAACACGTCCTATTGATATTCCTCGGCAACCGTATTTTCCGTATCCCTCTTCCTTCATTGTTATGCATCTCTGCCTGCTGCACATGCCAACACTGTTTTTTTTTTTTTGTTTATATGCTTTCAAAACTGGCTATAAGCCTTTTTCAGCTCAGTGTCCTTCAACTTTCAGCCTCGTATTTTCTATTTTCTCTCTCCGCCGCTCGCTCGCTCTCCCCCTCTTTTTCTGCGTTAGTTTTATTGGTTGCAGAATGCGTGAAGCCGGTCGTCTGCTGTGTGCATTGACCCTGAGCTCACGCGTGGCCAGCTCCGCTCTGTTAACACGAGCACAGGTCCGACCCCACCTCCAGCTGATTTCGCCGTTTCGCTTTATGAGGCAACCCTGAGTAACGGCTCCTGGGTAACAGAGGAGACGAGTTAGAAACACGATGGCCGATGCATTCGTCTTGAGTCGATGCACACGTTCTGTTTTCTGCGAGTGGAAGTAAAATTGCACCGCAGTTATTGCTCCCACGCTCCGAATGAAACACACACCTACAATGGGGAATATTTACGTCGCATGTTGCACCCTGCTGTGACTCTTAGTCAGTGTTTTTCAAATTAACATATGTCTGAGTTTAGCTGTGATACATGGGGTGAAGAACTAGGCACACGCGTGTTTATTATACTGTAATTTGACCATGTGTGACACAACCATCAGCGCGGAAAGCTACGATTGCTTACCTCACCGCCCGGACGTAGCACACATCTCGACGCCGGTGATGCTTCAGCTATTCCAAGATTGATTAAGGACACTACATCTCTGTGATCTCAGAGGAGGAGGGGGAGCTCCTTCATGTAATTAGAGCTTTTATAGGGATGTGACTGTATCAACATCGTGACCAAACTAATCGTTACTCCTCCTGATATCTCCCAGCGGACAAATGTAGAAGTGTATGCTTAAACACCAAGGTAATTGCGTATTGATTCGAATGGGGTTAATTGGATGCCTGTGTCTGTGATACCTCTATGAAAAAAAGGTAGATCAGAGCGATGCCCACGTTTGTAATGTAATTTATTTAATGCTTATTCTGCACTGGTGGAAAAACGCGGGTCTTTACTGCAGCCGGTGCTACAAAGCCTTAAACCTGCATTTTTTCTAATAGTCTGCAGGGGGCGACTCCAATAACTAATAATAAATCCGAGTAAACGACCCTAATCCTCACTTGATTGATTGACTTGAACTGTTTCCTAATGAGTTTATTATCCTAAGTCTTGTTTAATGCAACATTATGTTCATTTCACATTATGTTTCATGAGTGTCATGTCGTGTCCTCGGGTTCTCAGTGAGATCCAATCAGGAAACCCCCCCGCCCCCCAGCTCCACCCTCTCCTCCAAATATGGTCACTTCTGGCTCCAAAAAAGACGACAGCCATAATGTCAAACTCACCTCAGACTACCCTGTGAGAATTCAGCCTTATAGTGGGACAATAAGCAGGCACATACTGTACTGGATTCACTCATGTGTAGTTTAGTTAGGTCGGTATCTTCTTATACTCCCTGTATGTTCAGTTAGTTTTGTGAGAACATGATCACTTCTTATCGGTTTGATGCTGTTGCTCCGGCAAATGGGACTGTCATCATGCTGTCGTCTTGTTTCAGCAGTTTAGCTTACGATGCAGAATCAGCTCTCTGCATTCAAACAATAGAAAAGTGGAAGATGCTATCTTAGAAACTGCAGGGGAACAAGCAAATCAGAAAACTTCTGAGGCAGCAAAAAGGCCTCAGTTGAACTTAACAGTCCGCAAGTTGTGGCTCACAACAGAGCATCTGATTATGTGACAAACTTTGTGCTTTATGCGAACGAACATGCCACCGTTCAGTTAATGTCACATTTTAATTTGTCAAGGCGAGAAACAAGACATGCAGCTGTAGGGTCATGCTTCATTTCATGTCTATAACACATAGTTTAATTAGTTGTTTTCAAGTCGATGGGTTTTTTTCGAGAGACAGCAAGTCTCGTCATTACCATAACACTTCCCAAAGTTTCCTGATTAGTCGTTATGAGATATCCTCTGACATTGTGAGAGGAGAGTTAAGTCATCTGTAACTTTAATTGGCCCGTTTAGTCACAAAAGAATTTCAACCACATTATCAAATCTGTGGTGCAGCTGTCACTTGTGTCTGAAAATATTAATATTTTAATAATAAAGGGAACAATGACAGCTAATTAAAGCAGAGATTCGGCATAAATATATAACAAAGTGGTTTTACTATTCAAAATGTGAATAATAACACTGCTCTGTAAAAGTCACGATGGTGACATTTCAATCGAAGTCAGATTTGAGCTAATTAGATATGTGAGGAATATTAATGTGAAATTACAGAAGCAAGAAGAAAAGTTTTGAAAGCTTAAACTGTCAGAATTTGAACAAGTTACTGTTACTTTTGTGCAAATCGGGTGCAGTACATGACGCCAGCCTGCACCTTCACCGGTCTGCTTTCAGAACCAAGACACCCACAGAGGATGACGTATCCACTGCCCTCCGCTCAGTCTTCACACAGCATGAAAATAACAACAGCTACATCACAATGTTGTCAGTTGATTTCAACTCATGAAGCTGATTGTAAAAACTTAGCTCTCTGGGCTTGAGTACCACTAGTGCTCAACACCGGAGCGCCCCAGGGCTGCGTGCTCAGCCCACTCTTAATGCCATCCGGCAAAAGAAACAGTGACAACTATCTGCTGCCATACCACCAAACTACAGACTTGTGTTTGATGTAGCTAAAAGGACTCAAACTCTATTTCAATTTTGCAACCCTTACCTTTTGAACTTGTATACCACCAGAGTAACCCGCAACTGCTGCTAACTACAGCTGCCACATGCTAGTTAGCGCAGTTAGCCATGTAGCTAGTGGTCCTATTAGCTGACTCGAGTGTGCCCAGACTGTGAGCTTCAGTCAATAGGGTCGTGTTGATGTTAACACCACTAATTATAGTAGATGTCTCTTTAACACAAAACGTAAGGTGATGAAATTCGTACATATTGCACCTTTAAGAGCAGTGAGGAGTCAGTCAGTGTAAAAGAGCAGTCAAGTAAAAGTTTGTGTTGATGATTGAAAGCTTTTCGTCATGTCTGGCGATGATTTCACTCCAGAGAAGAGAAATAACTACAGAGCAAATAGAGACAGATAGACCAAGAGAAGGATGGAGACGGTTCTTTACGACGTATTAATGTCGGCGAAGTGATTTTCTGATCGGTAATCAAATCATCCATCCGATGAAACACTATTATTAGGTCCCCCTCCTCTCTTCTCCATCTCTTGCTGCACACTAATCGCTCCATTAATCAATGCCGTTCAAAACATGGTATCTGTTTTTAAGTCCTGCTATCCTTGTCGTCATATTGATTTCCCCGTCTCTCTTCAACTCGTCCAGACAGTAATCAAATAACTCGCCCTAATAACTGTGCTGACAGGACCGACTTCCTCTCCGTCATCAGCTTCACATCAACACTGTCTCTCTCTCCGTCTGAATGAAGTTGTTTTCCTCATCCAGGCTTCAGTCAAATGTATGATCTCACAAAATCGACTGAAATATCCAAAAAAATACATTTATCCATCATCTTCCGAACTGTCTGTGTTTCTCCCTCTGAAGTCGGTCTTGTTCCTCCCGAAAGAATATCTCGATACATTTTTAATGGCCGACTGTATTCAGCTCTTTCTGCGCCTCCTTCTCTCAGCAGAAATAACAAAGTTTCTCTCCCAGCACCTCGGGGGGAGCGGGGGGGGGATGGATCCACTTATTTAGACCGGCCGGCGCTC
>OMLP01030515.1:11228-23521 GCA_900302685.1 Spondyliosoma cantharus
CGGGGGGGGAAACAGGAAAATCAAATGCATCATTTTTGTTTCCAAGCAAGAAAACTAGGAAGTCTTGGCATTAATCCTTATTTATGAGTCCGACACCAGATCCTGGTTCTGACGGTTCTGTTGTTGCCGTTTCTCTTTCTTGTTCCTGGCTATTCTGTCTGATCTTCACACGTCTTATTTTCAGGGCCACAAATCAGAAAAGGAAGAAGAAAATAAAGAGGTGAACGGAGTGGCTGAGGTGGAAGAAGAAGAGGTGGAGGAGGAGGAGGAGGATGATGAAGAGGAGGACGAATCATCAGACCCAGACATTGAGGAAGAAATCCAGGCCAGCACTCAGCAGGATGGACCAGGTTTGAGCAGAGATTAATTCATAATTTCATATGTTTATTTTTTTAATTCTAAAAATGTTGAGGTAAATCCAAGTGGATTACACCGCTCTCCATTTCCAGGATTTGATTTTACTTGGTCATGTTTTGTTTTGATTTTCTATTCAAGATTGTTTATTTTTTTACTTCACTGACAGCTAAACCATCGTGAGACTCGCATCTGGCTTTGTAAAGCTCGACAGTTCATTGTTTTGGGTTATTTACATTATAAATATGTTGGTGTTTCACAACAACAGCTTGACTTTATCCTAGTGGCCCTTTGCAGGAAGGGTTTGTCAAGTTCAAATTATATTCACCAACAATAATGATTTCATAGTTGAACTCGCTGTCAGTTACCTTCTGTACTACGCAGTTGTTTGTATTTGTGCAGTTTTTTCCTCTGACAATGCAACATGTTGGTCTAATTCATTACTGCCATGTGATCAATCGCAGATCCTGAATCACTCGATCTCTTTATCGATGTAGTTAGTAGTCGACAATTTAGACAACTGACTTGTGTGTTGTGATGTAATCTGTTTGATTTAACACTGCTGCTCGTTCATTATAATAATAGTTTAATTTAGTTTGATCATTACCAGTTGGACACGTTTCACAGAGTAGAGTTAAAGTTAAAAGGTAAGGTAAAAGGTAAATGCTGTTATCAGATGGCACAGTGGGAGGAGAAAAGCTTTCGTTGCTCTCATTTCTTTTATCTCTTTCTAGACGATATTGAGAACGGGGAAGACGACAGCAACGAGGCGAATGGTATCATCAAGGAGGACCAGACAGACGAGGTGTCGGGAAGCGCTTCTGCGGCGGAAAGTGTGAAAGACGAGGACGAGGAACCGGCCTCAAGTGGACTCAGCCCTCTTTCCGATGAAAGCAAATCCCTGTTATCCCCGCTGTCTGACGTGCCCTCCCCCAGACACAGCCCGAGCCAATCGGAGCCAATGCAGATCGACAACCACACGCAGTTATCCAATGGTAACCTTGCAGGATTAGAGGAGCCTGTGGATTCCTCCAATCATGTTTCGGTCGTGCTGGTAAGCACCAGCAAAGTCGCCAAGGATCCCGACGACGTCTCCACTGCAGTGGACATGAAGGCGCCTCCGCCCCTCACGCCAGCAGTGATAATAGAAAAATGTCACACGCAGACGACGACGACCAACGGAACATCGCCGCCTCCGAGCCCCAGAACAACCAGGGCGAAGAGGAAGAGAGAGGAAACGTCAGGGAACTCCCGAAATACAAAGTGCATTAACACCTGTGACAGGTACCTTATGTTGGCATGACATTAAGAAAATCTGTCAGAAGATTTTTATCAGTGGATCACTTCAGTACAAAACAAGAAACAAGAGCTATATTGATATTATATCTTTAATGTGAGGGGACTAGATATCGTTTTACATTTTGTTTTGTGTTTTCTCTTCCTGGTTCTAAATGCTACATTACAGTGAAATGTCATAGTGTTAATATTTTAAGAAATATAATGCAATATAAGTAAATGTTAAATTCCATTTTTTTAACCATGTAATTATTCTCAGTATCGAGGCTCATGTAGATGTGAGTTGTACTCTCAGTAATATTTCTCTGAGTTTCTTCATTAGGAAAGTCGTTAAACCATCTTTTCTTTTTTTCTGCCTCTTTATTTCTCCCCTCACCTCACTCTACACCCGTCCATCACCTCAGGGATATAGATATCCCGCTGGAGATGGCCGTTTATAGCTGCAATTCTCCGCAGCAGGCCGAGTCAACACGAGCAGACACACCAACCCAGGAAATAGTCAGCAGCTCGCAGACGACGCCGCCTCCCAAGAGAAACAAGGTGGGTGCACGTCAGTGAGAATTTGTCTGCTCTGATTGTTAATACAGATAAAAGATAAAGATGAAAAAAGAACCCTGATCACACCCAACTAATCGTTTGTGAAAATGTCAGACTGGTTTCACATCCTCGCCCTCCGCTGCTTGTGTTTCCAGGTCAACGTGGCGACCCAGTGCGACCCAGACGAGATCATCGTCCTGTCAGACTCGGAATGACCTTCGACCTCTCTCTGCAGCACAGGTTGTTCCACCTGTCGCCTGCATTCTAGGATTTTCCTGAAAACACTCCTTTCTGAGGACCGTCCTTGTCTGCTGGCTTGTTAAAATCATTTTATTTTATTTTTTTTCCAAATTTAAAAATTCTTGCTGGAATGAATGTGATCCAAACAGCCACTTACAGGTGTGGAAGACAGGGATTATGAATTTGGTACCTCGTGTCAGTTGATTACATTTTGCCAAACAAAAGCCCAAGTGTTTTTGTAAAGGACTAAGGTGAAATTGTTCATTTATTTAAAAGAAAGCTGATTAAACTGGACATTGTTTTCTGGAAAATCAAGGTTTTGGGAGCCTTCTTCTTCTTCTACTGCTGATGTAGACGCCGACTGTATTCTCTCCTTTCGCGGGTGCGGTAACGATCTGAATCGACTGGGTGCTCCAAGCTTCTCTTGCCGTGTTTCCTGCCATTCAGCGCTACACGACTAATGGCGGCTGGCGTCCGGTTGGTTGTAGCTTTGAAATATGTATTTTTTTTTTCTTTTTGGTGCTCTGAACACAGAGCTAAAAAATCTTCTATGGGCTGATTGTCCCCAGACTTGAACTTTTGTTAGTGTGGTGTGTGAAAGAAATCAGTGCCTGAAAACATGAACTGCGCAGGTGGCGCGGCCCGGACAACGAGCTCTGTTTTCACAGACGCTCGACTGGCGAGGGCTGCGTTTGCTCACCGCCAGTTTGTTTACATTTTTATATTGCAATTGCATTTTTTTTTTTTTTCCTAAAATAGAAGGAAGTGGTGGTCGTCTGTACAGAAGGAGCTTTGGAGTGACGTTGTTTTATTTGCTGTTGCTATTTATGCATTGGATTAGAGAGCTGCGTGGTGGTCTGTTCTCCGTCAGCGAGACGCCTGGACTGCAGCGTCGCTCACGGAGACGGTCGTTTTTTTTTCTCCTCGTATGTTTTATTAATTAGGTTTATTATTAAGTTTTTATTCAGGTCGATGTCTCCTGCAGGATAGCTGAGTAGTTTCCAGATAGATGGTTTGATTGAGGAATCGTGACAAACTATTACACAAATTTTAATATAATGAGGATGGCAGTGTCTATATTTGACTTATTGTCAACAAATCCCATAAAAAGACCGAAATAATTAATAGATTTTGTTACTTAAAAGGCGACTTCAGTAAATTTAAACACATGAAAGTGTGTTTACAGGTCTTCAGGAGTACAACTCCAGAGGAAGCTGCATGTAATCTGATAAATTAGGTTCAGTGATGTCACTCGGTGGTTCATTTGCATCAGGGTAATGTCGGCTGTGTAACTCTGTTGGACTCATTACGGTTGGCAACATTGAAATTATTAGTAGCAAATGATGAAAATCGATTGAGCAGAACCAGATTTTTCTGCCTTTTTTACTCCATGCATTATTCTTTTTCAAAACCTGGCGCCTACATTACCCACAATGCTACGTAGCCACTGGGTGACATCACGAGTCAGTTTATCAGATTAGATGCAGCTTCCACTGGAGCCACAAAAGACTTGATACTACTTTTCTCACATATGCAGTAGAACTCCCCAAGACCTGTAAACACACTTTGATCTGTAAAATTAGTTCCTCAAGTGAGTAATAATATGCAGGTGAAAAAACAGGATCAGTTCACCCAAGAATTAAAACTGAGTCATTATCTACACAGTCGTCTGCTGATGGACAGTCAGGGTTAGATTTACTCAACATTGCAGCATTCTCCTAAACAACTGAAGTAAATGTAGGATTTTTTTTTAAACTAGTATTGTTAGTTTCAGCTTGTGTGTGAGTAGAGTATGACTCAATTCTCATTTTTGGGTGAACTTTTCCTTTAAAGTAAAACTACATTTGCTACACATTTTTTTTCGACAGTAGAAAGCAACAGGCTCAGATCTGCGATCAGGGTGAGACGGTGGGAAAGTTGTGAGGGACGGACGCACGTCATTGTCCCTTTAGGTATTTTATATGGGATTTGTTGATCTTATGAGAAAATATAGAGCGATAACAGCCTTTTCCTTTCAGTAGCCTACAGAACAAAAAATGTTTCCTCATGGTTGTGACACGAAAGGGAAGTTACGATTTAAGTTTTCTCCTTTAATGCGTCTCAAACAGGGTGTCACCGTGACAATCATGAGTTCTACCTGTGCCTCTGTCCAGCACGAAGACTACGTTTATTCACCTCGCAGCATCAAAACCTTCTACAAGTCCAAATTCTACAGACATAAAAGCCAATTTTTCCATTTTTTTTTATTTATTTCAACCCAACCTGGCACAGATCAACACTTGAATCCGACCAGAATCCTCAAAAATTCTGAATTTTCATAAATAATCTCAGCAGGAAATCCAGTTTTATTCTGACACGTGCAGTGAATCTCTTTCATGCAGATAATCACAAAGTAGAGTCGTCGGCACTACTTTTACATTTTGGTTCATATTCAGATATTCAGTTTCTACATCCGCTCTGTATGATTTTCTAGTTCTGGTAGTCTGTGTTAGACAGTGTGGCACCTGAAATATTTCATGATCTGTGTGTTCATGTCCTTCATTAAAACTATGAGTGGTGGTCCCTGTGTAATAGAGCACTGGTATTATGATGGGAAATTCCCCTTCTTTTTCAGTACCAAGCCCCTTTTTTGTCTGTTTTTTTTCCTCCCGGGGATTTAACGACTCGGGGAGGGTGAAATGATATTTTTGGGTAAACAGTCTTTTCAAAGTTACTAGAATGTAGACGTGGAGTCGTTGCTACAACCTGTCGGCCTCACTTATGCAGAGGAGTGATCCATTGTTCACTGTGAATTATTTTCTTTTTAATTTTTGATAATAAAAATAAATGATACTTTTTTTAATATACAGTCTCTGTGTTGCTGATTTGGATTTTTATTTCTTGAACTAAATAAATTGAGACACGTTTTCACAGCATGAGAAAAAGTTTCTGTAACTTTAAAACTTCTCAGCCGATCACGTCACAGGTCAGAACAGCAGTCGTAGTAGTTGAAGCTGCAGATGCGCTGATGACGTTCACCAGGTCATTGATGATCGGGTGAGTTCAGTGTTTTCATTATCGCTTCCATTGAGCCTGTCATGTTTTAAATCAGGATAAAAGAGGCCAGTGGTTTCACATCTGTACTCTTATCAGCAGATATGCTGAGTCGTCGTATCTGGAGAGAAAAGGTTGGATCAGTAGTTGTAACATCTTTACCTTTTTGCAGTGTTGGATCCCCCAAATCCCACTGATTCTACCTTTAAGTGTAAAAGTCTTTGACTTATATTAATATGACATGAGGTTCAGTTAGCTTTGACCAGAAATGTCCTTCAGAAGGATACTTTTTACTGGTTATTGATACTTAGACTGAATTCCAATACCTGTACTTTGACTTCTTTACTTGAGTTAAAAAGTTCAATAAGAACTTCTACTTCAATCTGGTGGTAAAAGTCCTCACATTCCTGACCAAAGCAGACGTACAGATGTGTAAAAAACATCCTTACGTGTATGTTTTTCAGGATGATATTTCACAGTGTACACTTTCACTAACATCAGGTTGAATAACTCATTAACCTGTTGAGCCTCAGATTAAAGAAAATAGCTTGAGTTTGACTAAAACCAGCAGTTAGTCTGAGAGGTCGCCGTTCTTTAGATATCAAAGATGGCAGCAAAGCAGAACTGCACATGAAATAAGATAATGTCTTCACAGTTACGTCTGAAAATAACAAGTTTGCTGATTTCGCATCTCCCGACAATGCAAGTGAACTGTTGTGAACCCAAAAGTGACTGTTGTTGTCAGAGTCTATTCCTTCTCACACAAATGTTTTTCATTTCACAAGTTTCAATTCTTCTTCTTTACTGTTTACTGTCTTTACAGGTTTGGCTCCAATAGTATTTATGATGTCACAAATCAAGCTCGTAGGCCCAAACTCTTAAAATCAAGTTTTCAGCGAGCACAGAAAATCTAAACTTTCAGCAATGAATTTGAAAATAAAATTAAACACAGACATCATTCGCACCAAATAATTTATTAATCCATTATTTTGATACAGGGCAGAGGTGAATATTGATGTACTGTAGTTTATTACATTATTAGTACCACTCAGGAGTTACATAAAATGTTCTGTTCAACAATCAACTGGTCAATCAGAAGACATGTAAGAAGTCGTGTCACTTGTGGAATGTACAAAAATAATTAAACTACCTCAGTCTGGTTCTCAGCAGCAGCATTGAGCTCTCGACACGTCTACCTTCACGTCTTTACCTTCTCCTGATGAAGGACGGTTCAGCTCCTCTATCACTCATTCAAATAAGACGCGGCGCGAGAGAAAACGTGTGGTTGTAGTTTGTTTTTTCAGTTGCGTGTCGGTGCGGCAGCAGATGAAGCTGCTGGAGACGCGACAATAAACCACACAGCCATCGTTTTTTTAATCTGGGGTTTAGGGGGACGAATAAAAGCAGTGAAGCGACAGGCTGCCAGGGCTCCTCAGCCACCAGGGGACCTTTAAACAAATTCAATCGGTCGACTCCATTCAGACGGAAAGTCGAGGAAAAGTTTCGTAGTCCACAAAACATTTCTGGAGTTTCACAGCGTTGCAGCATTCTGCTAAACAAACTGGAGTAGATGGGAACTGTAATCAAAGTCTGCAGAGGCCCAGAGAGCCTGAAGTGATTTCAAAAGACGTCATTTACGCCCTGAAACACGGTCGAGCTTGTTCACTCACTTCAGACGAGGTGAGCTAATAGGTGAACTGTCCCTTTAAGAATTTTGATGATACACCTCTCAATTAAGGACATTTAACGATACTACACTACATTTGGAGGCTTTTTATTTAAGCTTTATATTTAAACTGAGCATTAAACAAACACGGGCTGCACATACATTTTAGAACACATGAGAATTTTTTAAAGGGTAAAATCTGTAACAAGACAAGACAGCATCATAATGAAGCATAATGAAGCATCATAATGAATCATAATGAAGTGCTGTGGTGCTGCAGAAATGTCCTCGCTTACAAATCTCAATTTCACAAATTTTTTTCTCGTACCGAGCCCAAAAAAATGTAAATTATTTTTCAGTAAAAATTCCAATTGTGGTGCAAAAAAAGAATTCCTGCTAATCTTCATGTTGCAATAGTAATATCTGTCAAAATAATCGCAACTTGTCGAAAAAAACCCAACAAATATCATATTGAGCTGCCCTAATTAACACTGTACAGACAGCATGTTGAGGTTTTATTGATCACTTGTGGGATTGAAATTGTCGTAAATACTAAATTCTTGCAGTGCACATTTGCACATCACAACCTCAACATGTGGCTGCTGGTCTTCCACATGAATCCAGGTTTTTATCTTGTGTCAGTTTACATGAAACAGGGAATCTGACACAAGCAGTTTCCAGATATCACAGACTGAAACATCAGGGCTGTTCCTGACTGCAGGAGGAACTACTGAACCCACAGATTTCCACTCGAGGCCTCTCTGAACACACACCTGCCTCTCCATGCGTTTGGTTTGTTGAGGAATAAAAACTCAAAATAAATGCGCTCATCTTGTTCACATACATTCACTCTCAGTTCGAGTTATTTATACGCCGAGTCGTGTTCACGTGTTGAGATGAGCGTTTAGGACACCATTTCACATTTCTCACACATTCTGCTCTCACAACCATCCTTGTGTTTTTCTCTGTGGCTGTTCACAACAAACAGGAACACAGGGTGGAACCAGAATCACCCACAAACACACCTGCAGCCACAGAGGAAACACTGGAGGTCACAGATCTCTGAACACGTACGAACACCAACAGTCCTCTCACTTCGTCCGAGCTCCGAACCTGCATGTAAAAAAATATCTGAACCCAGCCTTCACAGAAGGAAAAGACATTCACATCCTGCATCTCTTTTTCTCCGCATAACTGGAAATCTAAAACATCTCTGAAGGCATGCAAAATGTTTATGAGGTCGTGTGTAATATTTCGTCCACCACTAAGCGGCGCTGTGCTGCGGCCACGCCGACAACACTGCAGGATGTTTCCCACACAGTTCGATTTGTTAGACACAAAGAGTGAAACAATCATACAGCTACATATCACCAGAAACACACGCGGTTATCATCACATTAATCTCTTAATCACAGTTACACCTGTGGCCACAGGGGGGCGACACCTCTGTGAAATACTGAATAAAGAAACATCACATTAAAGGAACAGGTCACCATAAAATTCACCATTATCCAGTCACACTCGTGAAAGTTGGTTGAAGTTCTGTAGTCCATATCATAGCTGAGGACTTACTACCTTCATAAATAGCTTGTCTGGCGTGATTCAAGACGCTGGAAGCCCTGAGATCCTCATTAAAGTCATTAAAGTCTCGACGCGTGATCGCTTCTGTACGCACGTCAGACAGGATGCTGATCACATTTTAAGGTTAGCAGCTAAAATCAATTTGGGCTTCCAGAGACTGATGTTGTCTACTTCAGCTGTTGTGCTGTGAAGCTCCGCAAGTGTTTTGTGAAACTTCCCTCGACTTTCTACCAATTTAGTGGTGAGCTGATAACGACTGAATTTTTCTTTTTTGAGGGAACTGTTCCTTTAAAGGCGGCTCGACTCATTTTTTTCATCACAAATAATGACACACATCTCTTTAAAGAAAACCATGTTCTGTACCGTGTTTGTTGGATTTCAAAGGTTTCTCTTTTCTTTACAGTCGGTTGCATCTGATTGAGACAACATATCGGATCAAACTGCTATAATTAATTTGTTGTTTCCTTCAGCTGGAGCAGGTCGAGGCTGAGTGTGGATCTGATCTCACAGCAGAGAGTAAACAGCTCCTCCCTGTGGAGACGCTGCAGCTCCATGAGGTGATTCAACAGCTTGTAATAATTAACAAGCTGGAGGTAAAGTATTTCATTTCTGCTAACGAGTCTGAGGCGTTCTATATAAAGATAAACTGGAATGTATTATAATGTTTGTACTTTGGCCACTTACATTAAAAAAAAGACAAGGCGGGCAATGATTAACATATCCTCCACATTTCTTTTTAGTCAGTGTTACCTGGTAATGTCATGAAATAGTTTATATATACTGTATAATGGTGGTTAAACTGTCAGCCTAATTTAGGATAAACATACTTTTCAACACAAAAATGTTTTTATATACACACATTGATGTAACTACGACATGTTTTGTAATTAAAAGGTTACAAACAGAACTGATTAATGCTGAATAAGTGAATGAACGTGCTGATAAGGCACCTGAACCCATTTCAAGACTACAAGCTTGTTTACAAAAATAACCAACTCAGTGTTTTAATGGGAAAAAAAAAAACCCACAAAGGCAGACAGAATTCACACTGTGCATGATCTGCAGTGTTACGCCCCTGTCAGTGTTCTGATCAGTAGTTGTACCGGTTCATGTTCAGTATGGTCCCAGTAGAGATACAGCACAGAACTAATGGTGCGTTCTGAGCCCAGCGGGGCCCAGAACAGAACACGAGGTCGTGTTTCTATGAGGTTCAAAGTAAACAGATCCACCTGCGTTTCAGTCAGGCAACTTCGTTTGTGTTTTGACCGAGTGAACGATGAGGACGTCGCTCAGGACTGGACGCTACCACCAGGTCAGTCTAAAGATTTATACAGAAGAACTAGATACCAACGAGAACCGCTCGCCTACGATTAGACCACAAAAGTGTTCTGACTTTCTGCCGTTTACTTCCTGGTTCTGAGGCCTCCAGTTGTGAGTTCCTGCTCGGCCGATAGACTTTAAATTGACATGACATGACACATTTTGAAATCCTTTTTTCAGCTTAAGGGAAGTTTTACAAATATAAAACCTCCATGGATCAAACACTCCTAATTGAATGAGTCATAATCGAACTTGTTTGCAGTTCGTCGTGTTCTGTCAACAAGTGATGCAGGTTTTAAAAACAGTGCAGGCAGACAGCAGAAGGTACACCAACAGCCTTCACCTGTATGTCAGAGTTTGTTGTTGCAATACACATGTTTGCCACAAGAGGGGGAACCACTACATTATTATGGATCCGACCTCTGAGTAAGACTGACTGGTTTACCCTGATATTATTACCCTAACCTGGTCTCACCCCTCATGCCTCAATCTAACACATCCAACAAACGAAGGCAACCAATCAGAGGGCAATTTATAGGAATAATCCAGGAAAAATGTATAAAGATTATCCTGGCAAAAACTTCTTTTTATCCTGTTACGTCATGAACACAGGAGAGTAAACAACTGGATTAGACTTCATCACCAGAATCCTTTTTTTTTTTTTTTTGAAACGCTTTGAAAAACTTTCTCTTTCTAACTCCTTCCAATATCGAGCAGACAGCAGCAATCGCGTCAGTGTCGCGAGGTCGTATTAGTTCCAGGTCTGATGAGTAAACGGTGATATCCTTCTATATATTTACAGTGATAATATACTCCTCAAAGCACGAGAACTCTGGGAACAAACGAGAAAGTGAAAGCAGGTTACAAGCAGCGAGATTTTAAAAGCGACGGGGGCTCATCGGTTACAGGTAGTGTTTGTGTTTACGCAGGGCAGGAGGACCGTCTCAACCAGACATTACGTTTTTAAAAAAATTAATCGGAATGCGTTTCGAGCAACTGGCTGCACAAAAGACAAAACTGTTAAATATCCGTCCCTGTGCAGCAGCTCCCGTGCGATGAGGTTAAATTCTCAGTACCTTTCACTGCACTCAAAGCGAAGCAGCACTGAAGCGTCGTCTAAAAAAAACACATGGAGACACTGAAGAGAAAATGTACCACCGCTGCTGTAAAGGGGGGAAAAAAACAACACAAATCTGCAGCATCAACTCGTTTTTATCCTGCAGATTTGTGTTATTTTGAAAACGTTAACTCATAGGATGTAGATACTTTACTATACAATACTGCAGAAAATCACAGCAATTCAGAACAGTCATTTTTCTACTCTACTGATACTATAATGTTGCCGCACAAGGTAACAATTAGTGAAGCACTGTCTTCTCATTTTTGGTTTCCTCTCGACACGCACAGCGCTCTTCCACAAAAAAAACCCCCCAAAAAATAAACTTTAGTAACATATTTAAAACAGATAGCTTACTCACTGAGACACGAGGTCCATTTTTTTTTAATGAGGCCACTTTTTTCGGAGGCAAGTTTTCCCGGAAAGACTTTTTCCGGTACGAGAATCGAGGATAATTTTAAGATGGCATCAGCACGACCACAAGTCTATTTCAGAAACTTCACGGCACGACAGTCGACTGGAATCTCAAAGTTCCATTTTTCTATAAACACTTACAGGTTCTTTTCGGGTCGCGTGTCCAACGGGAGCCTCGCCTTGTTCCCGCGCTCTTGGCGAAGAACGCCGTCTTCCTGCTTGAAAAGCTGAGTGTTGGCAGTCGAAGGTGCTTCAGAAGAGCGCCGCGCTTCTTCCAAGTTACCTTTTTTTGTAAAAACAGCAGCAGGAACGAGAAGCGTGACAGTTTGCTGGGACGGAGGCGCCCGTTGGACATGACGCGCAATTTTGGTTTAAGTCACGCTACTGTCGTTGGCACCGACTTCGCACACGTCTTCGTCGCACACACCTCGACCCAGACCAAGACCGCCAAACATCCCCGATCCCTGACCCTGACTCTGGGAGATGGCGGCCATGTTGTTGCTCAGAGCAGCGCCGCTGTTGTTGCTGCTGCTGCTTCCTGTAGTGTGCTGCGGCGACAGGACAGAGCCGGAGAGATGTGGAGAAGAAACTGACACGCCTCCTCTAACGCCTCCTCCCAGAACACCGCCCTGTCCTCCCTCGCCGGCGGACAGGAGGAGGTGAGGGGAGGAAATCAAATCCGGGCCGTCCTCGCCCCCTCCTCTTCTCCCTCCCTCGCCGCTACCCCCGCCTTCG
>OMLP01030518.1:4968-19699 GCA_900302685.1 Spondyliosoma cantharus
ATTAGTAAAGACTAATTATGACAACTGTTTACCAATTTTTACTTGTTGTGCTCAGGTTGTTATGAATCTAAAGAAAAGAAATCTGTGATCCAGGATATAACACTAAAACCAAAATGATGACTGAACCTCTCTGAACTTTTATAACTGTCTTTTATCCACTTTTGTTTCCTGTTTGATTTCATTTTACATTTTACTTTTCAGTTCACCTTTTTAAATAATAATTCTACTTACTTTTGAATTCTAAATTTTTGATAATATAATATATTTTTTATATTTAGGGTAATAGAAGCTACAGCAGTTGATATCAATTTTCATTGACTCTATTATTAACTATACAAGCAATTTGAGTGTACATACATATTATGTAATATGTCTCAAGACAAGACTGTAGTGAGGCAGCAGATTTGAAATACTCATTAAAAAACAGATTGGCCAGTTGGATGACATCCAGAAACACACATCACCAGGGAAAACTACAAGAGCCAAGAAACTGCCTCACTCAAGTTCTTGTATGATTAATGCAGAGGACAGAGTTGACCTTTTGAAGAATGTCCTGTGTTCTGATCTGGATATTAATATTCTCTACGTTTGGAGTCAAACTGACGGTGTCAAACATGAGGGGTGATATTCACTTTGTAAAGCAAGAACCTCTGACATTGACTTTTGAAGGTTTCTTGCTAACGACGATGGCTTTTAAAGCCTCACCGCAAAGTCCCACAGTCAGATTTCAGAGAATTGATTATCAATACAAGTCACTCAGCCATTCAAACCCACTTTTGAAGAGTATTCATTCAGTGTTCTCTATTTTGGACCACCTTATGTTGTTGCCAGTTCCTGCTATTTTCATAATTTATTTATTGTCACCCCCAATCCTACTCGTTTCCTCGGATGTCCCTTCACTCTCATACAATAGGAGTTCTTCTCCCAAACTTTGTGTGTGTGCGTGACAGAGAGAGATTGGGTGGGGGAGAAAGAGGACATGCATAATTTAGGCTGCTGGGCTGAATCTTGTTTGTGCCAGCATGGGGAACTGGACCAGAATTCACTCAGATCTCCTCGCTATGCTCTCTTGTCCTTGGAGCTGTCCCCTAGAAAAGCTCAATTACTGGACTTTTTGTAGTGTTTTCATTTTTGTTGAGATGAGTAACATCCACGTTAAACAAGGTGACTTTTAACAACGAAGCGATTTTGAACGATGGCTGTCTTAATGAACGGGGTGACATTTCTAAGATAAAGGTCATTTTACCACGCCAAACTAAACAAAAAATAAGGTTACTGAAGCTCAGTTTAACAGCAACATTGCAAGACTCTGAGATCTATTTTGTACGTCAGCTGCTATGTATAAAGATCAGAACCCTGGCTGATGCTGTAGCTGCTGCCTGTTTGTAGCATTAGCTTTAGCTTTTCCTGGCAGAAAAATGATGCCATACATTAAGGGGACTTATTCCACTAAGGTGTCAGTAAACGCAAAGCACATTATCCCACTGATACCTGTGCTGTTCAGTACAAGCTTAACTGGCTGCCAATCAACAACATTAACTGAGACAAACGGCAGAGAGGCACTCCCAGTGAGACTGTCACAGGGACATACTAAATGTGTTTCCAGTGACAGGCATAGCTCCGTCAGACTCCGTCTTTCCAGCACAGACTCTGACAGGAGCTTCTCGAGCTACGTGGCCCTGAATACCAGCTCTACTGTCCATTCCACTACTAAGTGGTGGTCACTTGGTATGCACACAGCCACAAGGCCAGGCTTCCCACAGTCGTTGCCCATTTCTTGACATTTGCTTTGATAGAGGGTTCTGGAAAAAAATGTGGGTATAGTTACACTTCAAGTTCAATTTGTCTGCCCATTTTGTCAAGCGGCTACTCTACTTATATTGATATGCTAACATGAGAGGACAGCTCAAACATGTGGACTGATGATAAAATGTCCTCTGTCCCTACCCCTCCATCCCCTCTGGTTGGCAAAGTGCCTGCACTACACAGGGCTGCAGAAGTGTCAAATATGATGTGCCATTGGCTGTTTGACTATCGGAATACAGATGTGTGTAAGGTAGACAGTCTGTGTTTACATGTGGCAGAGGGTGAGGATTGGTGTGAAAGAGCTGTGACAGGCTGACAGAGTGCTTAACCATATCCTGTTCCTGCAGGTTGTTGTGATGTTGAGAGACATGCCACTTTGCCTTGCAGGGTGCTGTTGTTTGTTGTTTGTCTTTTTTCATTTGTCTTTGATAAGGCTTCTTTTACATCATCTCTATCTTTGACATGAATGACGTGAATAATGTGTTTGTAGGTCTTATCATCATGGAGAACCACTTGATCCTTACCTACAGACTGCAAGCTAAACATGGGGAATGATCACAATGTGGAATATACAAAGACACAAACTGCATTTTCTAACCTGCTTTCCACATTTTCTTGAATAGAGATCAACATCAACTAGCTATTTTCCCTCGTCCAGTTAAACATCTCAACGTATACAGGTACTATCCAACAAATTGGCACAAAATTTGGTACAGACATTAATTGTTCCCAGATGATAAATCCAAATGACTTTGATGATCCCCTGACTTGTCATTTGGTGCCAGCATGAGGTTAATATTTTGGGTTCTATGTGAAATGCCACAGCAGCTCCTGCATAAATTACTATGGAATTTGGTTAACAAACATTCATGTTCCCCTGACTTTCCATCTACCACTATCTTGAGGTCAACATTTTTTATTTGTCTAGCAATGTTTATGACCAAATACCAGCAAAAACATTTCCATCTGCCTTAGCTTTGCTTTTTGTTCATTGCTAATTAGGAAATGTTAGCATGCTAGCATGAAAAATTATGCCAGTTAAACAAGGGCCTCACTTATAAAAATGTTCTTGGATTTATACTTGAACTTAGTCTTAAGATCAGACTCAGGCTTCGTACACTGAGTTCACATTTGATCCATGATAGATACTGAGCATAAAAAAATCTTTTTTTTTAAGAATCCTATTTGTAACGAGGCTGTAATCTATAAATCTCAGATCACTTGACATGCCTATGGCTTGCAATTTCCGCTTACATAATGTCAGCACAAATTATGTCTTGGTCAGGGTGCACCAGGGACCAAAAGAGAAAGTAAACAATTGGAAATATGTAATCATGCTGATGGTAGACGTGATTAAGGCCAGCCAACACGCAATCTGTGGAATTATTATCCCTTGTTAGTGGGACAAACGAAGCTAAACACACATCTTGGCAGTGTGTCACTACAGCACATTGTTCATTAAGCTCACGGCAAGTTCACCACAGGCTTAGATGCAAATACTGAAAACTGCGATACCCATACATAATCAGCAGGAAAATCACTTACGTCAAGTCTAGACTTTGCTTAGAGATAAGAACATTTCCACGTCAACCCATAATCTTCTGCTCAAGTCATACTACAGGTCAAGATTTATCTTAATTCCATTTTTAATGCAACTTTGGGTGACTTGAAATCAAATAGTCCATGTTTTATTTCAGTCTAATTTAGCATTTTTTTAGATTTCACTTCCTGTCTACCAAAATGCCAGTGGATGCACCTTGTAAATGGCAGCCATCACAGTTAAATATAGTTGAATTTTGGGAGCAGAGTCAGGGTGCTACATACTATTTTCACATGTGCAGTTGTTAAGCAGACTGTAGCTGTGTTCTCCATTAGAATACAACAACCTTCCTCTGAGCAATGCCATGTTTGCTTGTTTGGTGTGAAAGCTCAGAAACTTGCTGTCTCCTCATCACTGTCACGGCTAAAGGGCAAGAGGAACACTCTCAAACATTGATCACTTTAACCCAAGTGTGTGTGTGTGTGTGTGTGTGTGTGTGTGTTAGAGAGACAGAGAAACAGTAAGAACAAAATTATTGTTGAGTAATGAATAATCTTTCTGCTTTTGTCTTTTCAGGACCCAGATTAACTTCACTGTGGCCATTGACTTCACAGCTTCTAATGGTGAGCCTCCCAGTAAACAAACACACACGCACGCACGCACACACACACACACACACACACACACAAACATTTTGAATGTGCACACAAAGACACACCAAGTGTGCTGAATGCCTTGGGAGAATTTACTCAAATATATGCAGATGGGGAATCAAGTGTTTCCTAATAGCCCTCTCCATCATACCTGGCAGCTAAAGCTGAGTGCAGTAACATGCTATGATAGCTGTGATTAAGGACCGTGTTATCCATCTACCCTTGAGCTGGGTGTTAGCAGGACAGGCAACAGTGGTAATAACGCCAAATCTAATGTGTTGGTCTCTAAGGTTGAGGTGTACTTGATCTTGTCTGGCTCTTACTAAAATCTCAATTGAGAAAGATTGGCTGGTAGAGTTCTGCAGTTTATTATAAAGCAGCTTGAATAACAATAAGGAAAGTCATGTAGAAGGAGACAAAAAATGTTTCACATCAATAACCCATTAATGTAATTATCACCAATTTAGTTCTATCACTGACAGAACAGAACTATTATTACAGAACAGAGAATTATTTGTTGGTTGTTTATTGAATCACTGGCTGCTGTATTCAGGTAATGAAGAACGAGTATTGGAAAAACAGGATTTTGAGGTTCAAGTGGCTTTTCAGATAGGAATGGTGGTTCCCTTAAAGCACCATTCAGCCCACACAGTCTCTGACAGCTCGTGTTTTTTACAAAACAGAAAAAAGAAACCCACGCAGGTAATAATTTACCTGTCTGTCAGTAAAAGGTACAGAAATACATTCTTGATTTTTGAATTTCACAAATTTTAGACGTAATCATTTTATGATTTTAAGGTGTGATTGAACACGTTGTACAAATTATGACTCAGTGAGAATTAGTTTCATTTTTGGCAAAGATTGGGATCAGTGGGACTCTACTTACATTTCCAAAACCATTGTAGAAAGGGCACATGTTTTGGTTTTGATAACGCATTTTTAAGACTTTTAGATTATTGTTACTGTACTTATTTTGAATAACTGCATTTATAAAATATAGTCAAGTTTGAGCAGTAAAAAACTAATTTTCAAGAATGACTGAATCATCACCTTGATGCTGTGCCCACATCACCTCTTCCACTTTCCAAGCATGATATCGTTCCCACGTCCTCTGACTGCGTGTTCCCTTTGTCACAAACAGGCAACCCAGCCCAGCCCACCTCACTCCACTACATGAGTCCGTACCAGCTGAATGCCTATGCCATGGCCTTGAAGGCAGTAGGAGAAATCATCCAGGACTACGACAGCGATAAGATGTTTCCTGCACTGGGGTTTGGAGCCAAGCTACCACCTGATGGTCGGATCTCCCATGAGTTTGCCTTGGTATGAAACTGAAGGGGCTGGGGTTGAAAACAAGGGAGTAAGACGTGCGGCTGTTCCCTGTATGAGGTTTTTAAAGCTCACAAATCAAACGCAGTGGTTTTGCACCCAAAAAATCATTCTCCTGAACAGTATTTATTTTTTCTTGTTCCCATGGAGAACTGCCAAACTAAAAAATATGACATTATGTCCCTAAAGATACTTCTTATGCAACAAAAGAGGGGGCAGAATTTAAGAGCAATTTACACCAACGCTTGCCAATAACACAAGAACACAGAATAAGATTCTCTACTAACAAGAACCTTAAGGGACCCCAGTAGACTGATGCTCTAAGTCATATTGCATTTATATAATATTGTTATGTCAGTGTAAACTTTACCTCAGAGTAGCTGAATAAAACAAGTGTACGCAGTAGGGGTGTAACATTTCTGAAACTGATCCATGATAAACTTTCACATTTACAAGTGGGGGTCCCGTCTTTCACTTTCAACCTGACTCACATTGAAAAAAGAGAATTGAGACAAAAAATGCATTTTCCACTCCACTCCCCTCTTGTCTCTAAAACTTGAGTTTAGCTGGACTGTATACAGCTATTTGCTTCTGAGCTCTATATGGTGGATTCAGGGGTTGCAAGTGAAAAACAAATAATGTGTTGCATTCTATTCACTTCCCACTTTTCAAAGACTGCACTGAATCGATATCTAGACTGGTCTTCCCAAAAGAGCTTTTTTAAATTAATTTAAATTTAAATTAATGAGGTTAACCAAACTCATAGTGTTATTTACTGCTCTTCATATTTCAATTTTTAGTTAATTTAATAAAATCCCATTTTTTTCTTATTTCTGATGTGCAGTGGCTTACATGGCAGCCTTTGCAATCAGTGTATGAATGTGGGTGAATGTGGCAAGTGTTGTTAATGAATTAATGAGTCTCTTCTCTTCTCTTCTCTTCTCTTCTCTTCTCTTCTCTTCTCTTCTCTTCTCAATCTAGAATGGGAACCCTCAGAACCCATACTGTGCGGGTATTGACGGTGTGATGGAAGCCTATTACCAGAGTCTGAAGTCAGTTCAGCTCTACGGACCCACCAACTTCTCCCCCGTCATCAACCATGTGGCCAGGTAACACAAATACATGTCATTTAATGTCAAATTGTCACATTTGGCCAACTTTCCGACTCTACCAGTTGGTGGGTTCTTAGGTTTACTTTTCCGCAGTCTTATTTTCAGTTATTCAATTATCATCATACCGCATGCACAATGTTTTACACTTACAACACTGCTTATATAAGAAACTTCAAATCATTTGATTATGTGTGAAAGAACACCAAGTACATTTCACTCTGTAATTGACACTTCTCAGGTTTTCTTTAATAAGCTTCGTGCAGCGGGTGTTGCCAGGTAGCTAACAAGAGTTGGAGAGGGAAACTGAGGACTTAAACAGACAAAGTACTGACAGCTGATTGCATGTTTGTTTGTGCCTCTGTGTAGATTAGAACATCATTAATGCTGTCATGCAGACATGTGATCCAGGCAAAGTTCTAAAATAAAAAAAGAGACATTTAGGAACTAATCATGCAAGTGTGTAATTAAAGAGATGTACTCAAGTGAAGCCTCTCATCAGGTTACTTCACATATTTAGAAGGTAATTTACTGAATCTTAATTGGGTGGTTACACATGAAGAAGCAAAGGCTCTCTGAAGGGAAGCAGTAATACAGAGGCAGCCGTTTACTTTCATTTATCCTGTAATGTCACAGTAACAGTACCTTCTTTTACTCCTCTTTCCTGCCTTATGTGTTCATTCCATCAAACTACCTTAATGAGCTTCCCCTTCTTGCCTTTGTTTTCTCCTCTCTAACACGTTTTTTTAATTGCACGAATGAATCACAAATTTCTGTAAGTACATCAAAATCTTATTCTCTTTATTTGCAGATGAAGCTGGAAGGCATTTAGCTTCTTTTTGTACGAACTAGGGTAAACAGCTCTCACCAAACTTCAAAAAGCTCACTAATTAACATGCTTTACTGTGTCTTGTTTGTTTACTCTAAATACAAACAGTACTTTAGAGTGGCTGGTTGGCTTATGAAGCTACAGTCAGAAGAGGTTAGTTTTGCATAAAGATTGGAAACTGTGAAAAAGATGGCTCTGTTAAAAAGTTAAGCATACTGTAGAAGCAGCTAAAGCTCTAAAAGTCATCAATTAACACGTCATACCTTGTTTATTAACAGTGCAGTGTTAGTGCACCTAAGGGGTTTTGTATGGATTGAATAAACAAGATATTTTAATAAGTGAGCTGCTTATTGGTTTGGCATCAGCGATGTTGGGATAATTTATTGTATTTATTATCTTTGCATTGAGCCAGGCTAGCTGTTTTCTCCTGTTTCCAGTCTTTAATCTGAGCTAATGTTACATTGTCATGACAGTAGATTATTATTCAGCAGACAAAAATGAATAAATCTGGGAAGTCCTCCATGGAAACTGTTTGCAAAAGAGCAGCTACTTTCAAAAAATACCATCAGACTGTCATTTTCAATCACGGGATAAAACAAACAAACAAAGCCAGTCAAGAGTAGAGCGAAAACATCTTTTTCATTGAGAAAAGCCGTTGTCAGTGCTGTTCTTTGCTCTTCTTTCAATGAAGAATACCCTCCAGTTGTGATATAACTGATGCTAAAGCAGCATCTTCGCTTACGCTAACCTATCCAGGTTTCAAACAGTTGCTTCTTTCACACCTAAACCACACACATATAATGGCCAAGGGAACCTGATTGGTTCAGCAGCTGTGTGTTAGCCCACAAATGCATAGCTTGAAGCCTGGCAAGATGGATTTGTGACATCATATGATCATGTGATCCACAAATCCAAATGCTGCGTAAGGTAATGGACAATTTTCTGTTCTGTTCTCTACACACACAAAATAACTTGAATATAAAGTAGCAAAATGCTACACAGCAAATAACTCAGCCAGACTACATCTAATTGATATCATTTTTCCTAAAGAATTTGAGTATCGATTTATCAGCAAGCATTCTACTCTCTTCCTCCTGAAATAGTTAAAACATTTAAAAACTATGCGTTTTAAGATACGTGTAGTGTCTTTCTGCAACTGCACTGCCAACTTCAGTCCCTGCTAACAGTGTGTTACCAAGTACAGGCTGTTGCCGTCACCCTCCTCCCTCATCTGTAATCCCACCTCCACCTCCTCTCAATATTTCAATAACAACTCCCTTTTTCTCCTCTGTGTATTACTTCACTCCCACATGCAGCTTATTAAGTGTTTACTTAATTTCTCCTCCCCTGCTCTTCCTCTCTACTTCTGTTTAGTTGTTGCCCTACGTCTCTATCTTTCTCTACCTGCTGAGAGACACTAACCACCTATCTCTAGTGGGGAGGAGGCAGTCATACTCATAGATTTAACCTCCCAGTGCAGAAAGGTGAAGCCGAAGCGAATTAAATAATCTCTGTGTGTAAATATCAGTGGCAGTCAGTTCACGACTCACAAGGGAGTGAAAGGTCACACTCAACATGGCAGGATAAATTGAAAGCCTGTATTGAGCCGGATCTATAGAGTTGACACAAAGATAGATGTGCTTGACAGATTGAGATCCTCCAGAGTAGGAGGTAAGTGACATTTACTTAGTGAGGAACTATTTTGATGTTATCTATTTAATTTGGGAACAAGCTAAATACTTTGATTAAAATCAAACAGAACAATGCTTGATCTGCTCATGTATTGAATCATGATAGTAAACAAAGGAGGATGGCAGCACAGAAATAACTACAAAGATGGTTTTGTGTGTTTTTGTGTGTAGGTATGCAGCTTCAGTGAAGGATGGCTCCCAGTACTTTGTGCTCCTCATCATCACAGATGGCGTCATCTCAGACATGGCCCAGGCCAAGGAGTCTATCGTCAATGTAAGGGTGACACCTGACAGTACAGTGGGGTTCGTGCACCTGACACAATTGGGAAAAGAAAGTTTACTGGCCTGGAGCGATCAGGAAATCAGCTTTAAGCATGTGGCATGACCATTACAAGCCTTAAGACATAGACTTAGACCTACAGCCTTGAATCCCAAGTTGCAGTTGAGTCTTTATCTGACCCAAAATTTCTCTCAATAAAATCATTTTGCATCTCATTCACAAGCAATGAAGTGTCCCTCATCTCAAGCAAAGCCCAAAGGCAAAAATACAGTGAACGTGCAATTCAACCGAAACTAATTCATCTATATTTAGAAGCAGATTTTATATGAAAGATGCAGTGGGATACAACGTGCTTCACAAAAGATGAAAAATAACACATATGCAATGTCGGAATTGTAAACAACAAAGGAGACGAATAAATGAAGAGAGTCCTTCTGCCATAAAGACAGCTGCTGATTTAGGTAGAAACTAATAGATGGGAAATTGTCTGTATGAAATAGTTGTTAGGGAAGGTATTTTAGTGTTTATTTCATTCATTTTAGTCAAAAAATAACTTCCATAGAGCAGTTATGCTGTAGTGTGCAGTATTTCATAACGCATTGTTGCTTGAACATTAAACCATGACAAATGAAAATGAGTTGAACTGTCATGGCCTGTTGCAATCTTTACTTGAATTTTGTCCCTGAGAGCAAAAATGAGTCTTTGAATGAGAGCAGGAAAACAGCTGTGCGGCTGTGAGTTGGATCACTGTCACCTTGTAGATGTTTTGACAATGGAGTCACTTCATGGAGAAAAGGCACATAATGTTTCCCTTACAAAACAGGTGCTTAAATTGACCAGATTCTTTGCAACGTAGACATGAGGGTCGCTGATTGAAATATTTGGTACTGACAAATATTTTACTCATCTCTTGATATCTGTCCTTCTTTGTAATGCCAACAGAAATACGGCGTGACTAGGGAGCCTTTACTACTGTTATATTTGTTTTTAGTGTTTGCTGTTGCCGGCCTCCCTTTTGACAGCCTGTAATTCAGCCTCCATCCTTCCTCTCCATCACTGTCAGGTCGTGGCATGCTCCAGAGGGAAGCCAGAGTGTCTGATGTAAAATACAAACAAAGTGAACAGTGCAACCATATTTGAGAAGGCAGTGATCCATCTGAGGTCTTTGAAAGCAGAGATGGAAAGAAAAGGAGGCGACACGGTAGAAGGAGGTGGCGGTAGAAACATAAAGAAGACCTTTACCAAAGGGACCAAAAATAAATGAGATGTTTTGAAAAGCTCATCTATTGCTCTGCAGCCTGAGGTCAACCCATTACAATACAGTGAAAACACACACTCTAATACGCGCTCTGTGACACTTGTACACACAGCCACACACAGAAACACATGTCATTTGTAAGCTGTCAGTGAGCTCAGGCCGTGTTGTTGATTCCCTCGTCTCTAATGTTATTCACTGCGATGTCTCAACCCACACAGCGCTGCAGGAGGTGCTGCAGAAACGCACACAAATTTTTACACTTACTGTACGTACTATACATGTTGGGAAGACATGAACATTACACTTGATGCTTTGATTACCGCTCATGAAGACAGGCTGGATATGTTAACCTGTAGCTCATGTTCATCCTATTAAATTCACACACCGCTTTTTACAATCTTGCGGATTTTGCTCTCCTCTCCTGCAGGCCTCCTGCCTGCCAATGTCAATCATCATTGTGGGGGTCGGACCTGCAGAATTTGATGGTAAGTCAACAAGAACTTGACAACTTGTGAGTAATATTTATGTGTAAGAAACTTTCTACTAGGGCTGTGTTATGTGATGAAAATCTCACATCCCGATGTAGATCATTTCATATTCAGATAACAAGACACATCATGATATAGCGTGTGTTCTATAAATTAAAACAAGAAATAGTTTCTATAAAGTTAACACATACAAAGGCATATTTTGAACATTTGTGTACATTTTCAATGATGCCTGTATTTAGCAGAATTTGAAAGGAATGCCTTTCCTGTCCATCAGACTTTTCATACCCAAACCATTTCTATAGAATAGAAGTCACCACTCTTTCAGGTACGAGCCCCTGGTTTTGTCTTGATTAGTTTGAGTCCTTCTCCAGTTAGGAAATATCCTAACTGTTCTGTGTCACGTTCACTCTCCTTCATTCCTCTCCACGCCTGCTTCCATGTGGAAGAAGGCAAAGCATCGTCCAAATGACAAAACATATTGCTGTAAACAGTGTGAGTTGCAGTTGTGAAATATAGGATAGAGGACGATATGAAATGATTACACTATATATATTGTCATTACGCACAATCCCCGTTTCTGCTCTATAGAGTCACAGAAAGATGAGCTGTATTTAAGAGATGCTGCTCGTTGACAACAGTGAGAAATGATGCTCATGTGTGTATTCTGTTTTCTCTGTGTTCTCCTCAGCCATGGTTGAGCTAGACGGTGACGAAGTCAGAATCTCATCCAGAGGAAGATATGCTGAGAGGGATATTGTTCAGGTACACACTCCTTTCGTTCTCTCAAACCATTCCCCTGTTTTCACTGAAATGACAAATAAAACCACGTCCATGATCTCAAATAGGCTCTGCCACTTGGCCATGTAGATTTTTATAATCTCTTTTGTTCTGATTTTTATCCATCATGATGTAGTTGACACCACCAGGGCAAATACTAGCTGCTTGGCCCCGATTAACCCTTTGGTGTGGTCTCTCTGTGATGTAAATTAAACTGCCCTCATCTGATCCATGGTAATTTAACTAAACACATTCATTTCGGAATACGCAACTTAGAAGCAGTAAACCGAGATAATAAAGGTCGTCAAACTAAATGAATATATGGTCTCATAACATGGCAGCTGATGCTTCATTGGTGCATATTCTTAATAACATTACCATTAAATCAGAACAAGTTGACACACAATAAGCCTGGAGCTTTTGAGGCCCTTGGAGGTGCAGAGCTCCTGGTCTAAATAGTCATAAGACTACTGCTGGACATGTTGATCTAGGTGGCTTTCGTTAACCTAAAGATAATAAGAAACATTTTCTTCAAGGTGATTCTCTTCAAGGTAACGGTGCAATTCGTTTTTTGGTCACCTGTCGCTTTAACTTCTGATAGTGGAAGGAAGTTGGCGAACGTGACAACAAACAACGTAACAAAATATAAAGATTGAATACACCACCTCGTCTGTGATCCCACACTACTTCATGATGTTTTCAGATGACCTCTTTTGTTTTCGTTGTTTTGATTCAGTATCCCCTAGTGGCAGAATTGACATACTCCGCATTTAATATCCAAAAATAAATCAGTGAATTATTAATGTTGGGCATTTCATCTGGAAGATGTTTTCTCCCTTAAAATCACAACTTCACAAAGGATTTATTTGGCTGAAGGCGTGTGACTGAAAACACAGCTGGGTCCAGTACAGGTCGTTCATCTCTGTCCATGCAGTCAGACACCTGGTCACCTCGACCCTGTAATGCAGCACACGACAGGCGGCAAGATGAACCGCACACATACACACAGACAGAAAATGGCATGCTCCCCAGCATCTGTTAGGGGTCTGCCAAATCTCTGTTTCTCTGTGTCTTTCTTATTAAAGTGGATGAAGCGTCACCTTCAGCTGTAACCCCGGCTTAATGTACGAGTTAAAAAGCCTGCAGGGCAGCGTGGGGTCCGCAGTCACACAGAAGGGCCCTGGGTAGTGCATTATGGGCAGAAGTAAAAAATTATGAGACTCTTTGCACCAAGTTGCTACAACTGAAATCAGCTGCATCTTTGGCAGCTCTGATGTTAAATCTTCAGTGCAGAGTTTTGGATATAAAGTGGAAAAAGCAAAATCTAAACTATGATTAGTCGGCCCTACACCCTGTCAGTCATCCATTCCATGTATTCATCCATTTGTTCGTGTCTATTGTTTTTTTTACAATCATTATTTGTTATCCTAATGTCAAGACAACCAAAAGTAATGCAAACATTAAGCATGAGCCGCTTGTTTTTCTCTCCTACGTGACCTTTTTACTGCCACTGTTGCATCTTGCTCCCTCACACCCTCCCTCAGCCCATGTGATGCGAGGGAGGCTAACTCATTAGTTGTTTTTTAACAAGCTGAAGTGCACACACATACACACACACACACACACATAGAAAAGACCCACAGATAGTGTAAAACTAAGTTTCACTAGTGGAACATTACATTACCTCTGCCTACACGCTCTCATTATCAGCTAGCTAATAACCCAGAGAGACACGGCAAGGTTTACTTTTTGCAGCGAGGGTTTCCAGCACAAAATGGCCTCTCATATGATCTGGTGATTGTGGGTGACAACAGCTCATTAAGTAAACGAGATAACCTCATATCTGTCCACATCTAGTTGAGCAGTACTGAGCAGTCTTGTAATGTAAATGATGAGTCACAGCGGTCAACAACAACAACAGGTGTCCAACAGTTTTGAGAAAAATTTGACCTTAAGTGTTTGTTTTGAGGTCTTATTTGTTATATTGTATTTTATTTAAAGGTCCCATATTATGAAAAACACGTTTTCTCTGGTCCCTACATGTTTAAACTGGTCCTCCCTGAGCCTGCCAACTCCCAGAATGAGGAAAACAAGCGATTCCTGCATGGTCTCTGCAGCCCACCTACTGGTAAAATGGCGCTCCTACAGGCTGTTCAGATTCAGCTCCTGTTGTTACGTAACCAAAGGAATCATTTTCATAGGACAACCTCCTCTGTGTGGTGATAGGAGATATCCGAGAGGGGGGCTTTCATCCCCAAGGTGAAGTTTGGTGTGTCCAGCGGTGAGATAGCAGTGTTTAGCAATGTCGTCGCTCAGAGTTAGACATGCAAATTGCTCTGTCGTTGGTTGTAAAAATCAACATCAGTATGTATTCTGTCCCAGCTACAGAAGAGACAGTGGTTGCGTTTCAATTTTTACAACAACATGCCAGCTACGGTTCGTGTAAGTTTGTGTGTGTGTGCTAACCACTTCACATCGGACTGCTTCGGTAACGAGGGTCAGTACAAAGCTGGCTTTGCCTCGACACTGACTCTCGTAAAAGGATCAGTACCAACCATACTGGACCCAGCAACTGAACCCGAGCCACAGCTAAGTGTCGCCGCGGTTTGATAGTATTTACAGTTGCCTACGAGTATGGTGAAGTCAGCTGGAAACTGGCTAACTAGTTAGCTCCGCTTCGGTCCGCTATGCAATGGCGTTTGAGGCGAGTTTAATGTTAATAATATTACGATGGAGCTTGGTTGTCACAGTAAAAAGTCTGGAAACATGTACAGACTGGAGACAGAGACGATGCGAACAGTGTCCAAGAGTTTGGAGACGAACACAGCTTTCGCTAGCTGTTAGCCATTAGCTACATGGTAGTAACTGTAACAACACATACGAACAAACTAACATTATTCAGACACACTAACCATTCTGAAACGTCCTGCTGCAGCCGCAGAGTCTGTGTTTCTTCGGGAGCCTCTCC
>OMLP01030523.1:9566-20441 GCA_900302685.1 Spondyliosoma cantharus
GTCTTTGATACTATATAATGAATAACTACTCTCTCCTTCATCTAAAAGGGCAACTAATACAGAACTGAGGGAGGCAAAAGCATGAATCGAAAAAAGCATCGTGACCACAAACAACAGACAGAAACCTCGGTGCATGACTTCACATAGAAAAGAAACAAAAGGAGGATAAAAGTCTTCAAAAAAACAAATAGCTTCTGAGGTTTTCTAACAAGGATTCTTTCACGAGACCCTCTCCGGCCAAAGGAATATAAATCGAAGGCAAATTGCTGACATTGCGAGCTACAGGTTCTGTTTCCCCCTCTAATTGCTGGACTCCATCCACCGTGCTTCGTGAAGCGTAACCAGACAGTGATCCAGTGTTCCTGCTGCGCTGCTTGTGGCCGCGGCGGGTTGGCAAGCGGAGCCAGAGTCCATGTTTCGACAAGGGGTTAACGTTTCTGAGGAACAGCTCGACAAAACCGCAGGAAGACAGCCAGTCTGGACGGACGGACCGAGGCCTGTCACTTGTCCAGTTTTGTGGTCTGCCGCCTCCCGCCATCTTTGTCTTCTTCCCTTCTAGCCTTTCACTGAACTCAAAAAGCTTTTCCTCCCAAAATTTACACACTCATCAGCTCGGCTATAATTACCAGTCCTGCACCAAACCGCACCAGGACCACAGGAGGAAAGCCGCTGCACGCCTGTTTTTGGGATCAGAGGTAATTACGAGGCTGCCATGGGTTCAAATCTAATAGCTGATGATTGGACTGGTGGGAGAATGCACAGTGAGCACTGAAAACATCCACTGTGTTCACCTCCAGAGAGCGGCAAAAATAATGGGGAAACAGATGTAACTAAATTGGCAGTGTACATTATGTCTGTACCACAGGCGATCTGGAAATTAACTTTAAATATAGTTCAGGCCTACGTACCTGAGAGATACTGTGCACTGAATCAGCAAAACGAGGAGGGAAAACTTTTCCTCCGAGCACATTAAAGAAGTTATTTCTGCTCAGCTGGAAAAGAGGCTGAAAACTACTGGAGACAAAAAAAAAAAAAAAGAAAGAGCCACACAGGACGAGGACAGTGATGGAGGACCCACTTCAGCCACGCGGCAGAAGGCACAGGGGCCGGTCCCGCCTGCCATTCCTAACCTGTGCATTTGTAACGCTCGATGCAACATGTTAATGTGATTTCTTGCCAGCTGTGGCCAAACGGGGTCCGACCTGGAGGCCAAGGCCCCGGCGGTCTCAGCAGATAGCCTGGTCCGGCCTGTGCTGCGTCAGCCCTGGATTATGGATGACGGGGAGCCTGCGGGGCTGACAGGTAATAATTCACTCCCCAGGGGTCCCACACCCTTCACTGGACACAACTAGCCGGGGGAAGGCTAGGGGGGGGTGGAGGGGAGGGACACAGCCTTGGAGCTCACATCCTCACAGCCCGCCCTCTTCCCCGTTTCTCCACTATCCACTCCAAGAAACCCGGTTCTTATTGGCTGCCCAGTTGCCACGGGTAACCGGCCATTATCAAAATGAAACATGAGGTGCCACAGACCGGTGCCTCTCTCAGGTGCAGGGCCAAACAAAGTCCCATATGTCGCGGGTGAGGAGCCGAGATTAACTGTTGCTTCCTGAAGCACGGCACCGCGCCGGCCCATTCTTCAGATACCGGCAGTTGCACAATGCCGCCATGTGCTTAGAGTCTGAGACACTTCAGACAAATCACTGTTGTCGAGGTGCCACAACAATAGCCCGAAAAATATTATCCAAGCCTCTCAAGTTCTACTGAGCTTGAAATGGGGGGGGAAATGAGCGTGAGGGCGGCAATTTAGCGGGTTCAAGTTCGCCTGAGGAGTTAATGTAACATGTCTTCATATTTCCACTAAAGTTTTTTTCCCTCTGACCAATCCAAACTGCAGACGAACTGTGTGTGTGTGCCTGGGTGTTATATGTAGCTATGTTCACATATTGAGCACTTTATCTCGATGATGAAAATGGAAATAGGCCTGCAGAACTTCCCCCAAGGGCCACAGTCCTCCAGCCCGTGGTTGGGAGCCTATTTCAACCATCATTACCCTGAGGACCCATTAGGAAGATGCCATCTGCACACGCGGGGCCCCTCCGCCGGGGCCTCTTGTCATTTCAAACTAAAAAGCAAGTGGCGAAATGGAAATCGGAAATAAAATTACAAACTGGGCTAAATGCGCCATTAACCATGCTAACTGAGCGACCGACCTATCGGGGCTCGGAAATGAGAGCTGGACGAAGAGCGAGCAATTTTCCGGAGGTGACGAGGAAACGAACGGCGCCGCCGCTTTGCCTTCTCTCTCTCTCACATTTACGACTGTAGCTCACCCGTCAGCAGAATGCGACTTTCCTAATGGTGTTGTGTTAGAAAAACAGAGAGCGGTTGATTGTTTGCGAGCGCCACACACACACGGGGGTTGAATATAGATTTGACTGCACTATATATAGTGCAAGTAGGAGTGCGGGGCAGACATGCTGGTGAGTATCAGACAGTCGCAGGAGCAGCTCACTTCTCTCCTGCAGGGCAGCAGCAGCAGCACCTCTCCTTGTCACCACACCAGTGACATGTCAAATAAAATAAACCTGAAGCCGCGCTGCAAAGTCCTCGGAGCGCCGCGGAGTGCCAAGTCACCGTGCGACCGCGGTAGGAAAACCGCAAGCCATCTGTGGCCTCCACATCCATGATATCGCTGCAGCAGCTGAGACGTGCAGGGAGGAGGAGGAAGAAGAAAAATCACAAGATCCGACCACACGGCTTCCACTTAAACATCTGACTGCTTGTAACAAGCAGAGCGCATGTTTCTGCCTCAACAAGCAAAAACAAGACTGTGAACGAGCCACAGTTGTTTGTGCGGCTCAATCAATGCAACGCAACCCTTCATATGGATCGGCTGATGTGCTCCTTCAGGGTCGACGCCGATCAATCAGTAATAATTTAAATCTTGGTGTCAAAATCTATCAACTACAATTCATTCAAGTGCTCTACTTAAAGGTGCACTATGTAGTTTTGGAGAAGACATTTTAGGGAGAGAGAAACATCCTCTTTGACGTAATGTCTTCACGAGTCAATAAACGAAGTGACATTAAAAAAAGGACGGCAATTTCATGCTGTTTCACTTTTCTTTATATGTGGCGGACCCTGCCACCTTTCTAGCTTCGAACAGCATGTTTACTCACTTACGGAAAACATAAATATTATTGACCTCCTTAATGTCATAAATATTAAAATTTGGGGTTTTGATTTATTCTCCAAAACTACAGATTGTCTCTTTAAGTGCAATTTAGAAGTACGTTCCATTCCTCTCTTCCACTACATCTGTACAACACCTTTGGTTAGTCCTTAGTTTGCAGAATCAGACTGTCCAGCGTTGATACGCTGTTAGTTTTGACGTGTAACCAATCAGAAAGCGTTATGGGTGGGACACCGAGTGAAGAAGGATGCTGCATCACAGCCAAACTTGAGCATCTGATTTTTTTTTTAAATAAATGTGTTTTATCGCCAAGAAACATAAGATACCAACACTCAGAAGGATGCAGAATATTGGCCCCTGTAAAAGCCTTCAGCTGAACATGAATATTTAAAATGCCTTCAAAACTTTTTTTGCAAGGCCAGAGAAAGATCAGTGGAAAGAACAAAAAAAATACAAGAAGCAAGCTGCCTTTGAGTCAGACACCAGGGCACAAAAACAGCTTTGCAACAAGCCAGAAGATCGAAGAAGAAGAAGAAGAAGAAGAAGTGTTGGTGTCTGTCTTGTTTCTGCATACTGGAGATTTATTTTATTGTTGAAATCTGTCTTGAGCTGAAACTGAACACCCACTGAGGGGCGATGAGCAGGCTAATGCACAACAGGCTGAGACAAATCACGGTCCCACTCCAAAGCGAGAGGGGGGGGGAAAAAAAAAAAAAAAAGGCTTGGAGAGCAGCTCGGAGCACATATTCCAACATAAATAACCAGCAGGAGAGAAAAAAAAAAAAACACACACACACAGGTTTCTAATCTCTTTGTGCATCGTAGGCAAGACTCAGGTCCGCTGCAGACTGCTGCGTGCAAACAGCAGAAACCTGTTAGAACAATGAGCTCATCGTTCTCCGAACCGAGTTTGGCATGAAGACAACAACAAAAAAAAATTAATGCAGATGAACTGAGCATTTAATTTAGCAGGTTTCACATCTCCGGGGAAGCTCACGTTGATTTAAACATGTTATCTGCGATCTGCATAAATTATGCGTTGCTTTTGCTTTGCACAAATATGGTTCGCTTCCGCTGGGGGGGAAATAATAATATTAATAATAAAACCAGGGGATCTAAATTCAATTAGTGTCTCGGGGCCGGAGGGACGCGATCAGCTGCTAATTTGCTGTAAGTTGCAGGAGTGGAGTCCTGCAGGGACAACCGACAGACAGACAGGCAGACAGACAGGCAGGCAGCGAAAACATCATTTAGAGTGTTGCACGTATTAAAGCGTGCACTAACAGAAATGTGTGGTAAATTGCCTCACCACAGCACAGAGGAAAAACAAAACGTCTTTGCAAAAGAAATCAGTGTAACGTCAGCTGATACTGGCTGCTGATTTCTGCAAGAGCCGAGCAGCAGCAGCAGAAGAGGGAGAGAGAGAGAGAGAGAGAGAGCTTCTCCGGACCCTGAACGCAACTTGAGCGCACTAAAAACAACAGTTCTGCTCAACGAGACGTGTCAGAAATGTTGTGTTTACGTGATTAAAATTAACGCAGCTGTAATAACCCTCCTCCGCCCGCCGAAGGCAAACTTGGGAGCATCTCACAGTCCTGATTAGAAAGTGAGCGCAGCTGCAGCAGCAGCAGCAGCATCGCCGAAGTCCTCAACTAGCTAAAGCCGAGCCACTTCTTACCTTATTGTTTCCCCTTCGCGTCCTCCAGTGTGAACAAAAAACACGCGTCGTTGTGTCTCAGAGGACAGCAGAGGAGAAGGAAAGCGGTGAAGAAGGCGGAAGAGTTAGTTGTCGCTAGTAGTTTCTTCGTCAGGCGGTTAGTAATCCCAGAGCGCCGGGCAGTGAAAAGGCGCCCCTCGCTGCTGTGACAAGACTGACGCCGGACTGAAAATCACAACACTCGGGCGGCCGTTCAGACCACGCCCCCTCCCGCGCGCTCCACTTTGACAGGCGCTCCAGCCAATCACGGAGCGGACGCTGTGATCGCGTCCGCTCCGATTGGTTGACCGTTCGTTATATTGCTTGGCGCCCCGCCCAGCTCGGCTCGCTTTTCTCCCAGATGTTGAATGCCTGTACATCAAGTGTCCCCGCCCACCCCGTAACTCTCTCCAGCCAATCAGAGCGCAGGACAGGGGATTTAAACGCAGACATTTAAAAACAGCACTTTACTGTTTTTGTGTGTGATATTATGCTACAATATATTAAAATAAAAACATTTGATTAAACAGATAACAGCTTCAGCTTTGTTGTATTTCTTTTTTGTTCATTTCTCCAAGAGAAATTAGTCAATTAATGGCTTTATTTTATTTATTTATCTATTTAGTCACTATAACTATAACTCAATATTGCTTTTCTCTTCTACCTCAGTACTTTATTTTATTTTATTTTATAGCCACTTAAGCATTTTATTGTACATAGTAGTTTATTGTTTTTTTTAAAAAATATTTAATATAGTACATTTTCTATATTTTCCCTTGAATTTTGATTTGTATTTGTACTTTAATGTACCGGCTGCTATGGTTACCTAATTGCCTTAATAACTTAATAAAGTTATCTATCTATCTATCTATCTATCTATCTATCTATCTATCTATATGAATAAAACATTCAGACATCACCTCGTCATTCATTTTTCCTGCCCGACTCACATAAATATATCATATCAGCAGTGGTGGTCGTTTAACAATAAAGACAACGACTCCCATGATACCACGCTCCTTCCATCTTTGTTTAGATTGAGAGACCCCTAGTGGCAGAAATTACATTCTGTGCGTTTAAGTACACGGAATATAGTTTAATAATAATCTTACAGAAGACCGAGAGGGTCACAGAAATAATAATGAAGCATTTTTACTTAATTCATAATTAATTGTGCAGTAAAATAGCTTTTAATATATTTGTGAATCTGTGACTTAATAGACTCACCTTTAAACTAATGCAAGTTTGATTTTTTAAAAAGGGCATTAAAAGGCAAGTTATTTAAAAAATAATTTACAAATCGAATCCTTCAAGAAATAAATCACATTAAAAGGGGTATTTAGCAAACAGAAAGTGCATCATTCCTAAAAACATGAATGAATGAATTCATGAATAAATATCCTGATTTTAAAATCTTTTTGATTAAAAATGTTGTTAAAATTAGGAAATAATAACCGGATTTGCAAATTGAATCAAAAATACATGCTTTAATAAAGCACTTTAAAAAGGCGGTGTGCTTTATTTTTTTTGCATTTCCACGTTCCTGCTGCTTCTATTATAAAACGAGTCATTAAATAAAAGTGTACTCTAGTTCCCACTCATTTTACAGTCTGAAGGTCGCTCATGAGGTCTGGAAATGATTACTTTAGTACTGCTACTAACAGTTATTGTCATTATTTCATCAGTAAAACTATCTTTATTTGGTCAAAACCAAAGGTATTTGGATCCACAGTAGTAAAAAACCAAGGGAAGTAATAAAACCTCACATGTTTGACATTTTCGCTTGATAAAAGACTTTCTAGAAATAAATATTTATTAAATGCACGCACACATTAAGTGTCTCTTCTCGGTAAATCACGTCCCCGCAGGAAGCTACCACGTCCAGAACGCACTGAAACCGTCAAGTGTACGTTCTCTGCACGACACACGGAGAATAAACAGCTGAACACAATCCAGTCATGGACAAAGTGTTCCAACAACAGCTCATCAGCCGGTGACGATGACGCGCGGTACATTCCCGGAAACACTAATAAGACACCTGTGCAGAGATTGGCAGCGCTGAGACATTTAGTGTGACTCCGCGTCAGCGTTTGATGATAATCTAATAGATGGCCGCGGAAAACTCACTTGACTGATTCATCTCTAGCTTTCATCTAGTGCATTTCCATTTCAGTCAGTCTTTCTTGTCAAAATGCTCCCGACTTATAAAGAAAGGACGAACGGTTCAAGTGGCTCCTGCAGCGATTGTCTGCGCTGGTGATGATACTGTTAGCCACTTTGGTAGTCAGATAAATAAGATGGCCTCCTTTCAGGTCGTGCTCGCTCGTTACATTCCTCTTTGGCCTCAAGCCGCAGGAAAATAGTTGTGTAGCTTTTTTTTTTCTTCTTCTTCTGTCGGCTCTGACTCAACGCGGGCAGATTCGCTCCAGTCATTTCTTTTGGCAGCGCGAGGCTGCCTGTTGTGGTGAGGCTCTTTCGAGGGGAGGAAGAGGACACTAGCTCAGAGGGCCATGATTCGCGTGGAACTCTTTGGCTACCCTTAGTTCTCCAAAATACTACGGCAGCGCTGGTTTTGGCAGTAAAGAGGATTAATACATCAACAAGCTGTTCTGTTTTTGAACCGTCATAATTTTCCACTATTTTCTTCAAATTAACAGAGCATGCGAACACCTTTAGAGCCCGGGGGTCCGACGCTTGTAGACTTCCAGATGTGTAGAGCAAAAAGAGATTGCTGTCGGTATTATTAAAGGAATAGTTTAAGAGATACATGAGAAGATTTATACCACTCTCGTGTCTTTATGGTGAATATGAAGCTATAGCCAGCAGGGAAACCCAAAAGAAATCCACCCACCAGCCCCTCGAAAGCTCCTGTGTTATATCTTGTTGGTGTATTTTGTACGAAAGTAAAAAAAAAAAAAAAAAAATGGGTTAAGTATCTTTTTGGAAACTGGCATCAATCTTCTGCTTTCAATCTGATTCCAGAAATGTGAAACCAAACTTTTGGTGATCTCTCAGTCTGTGGATCCAGCAGTAGTCTTGTGATGAAGGTTCATCATTGACTCTCAGCCTGACTCGTCAGCTGTTATTTTGCGACTTTCAGCACACAAAGCAGAGTGAACTCGTTGCCTCTTGCTGCCTTATCTCACAAAAGCACACATCCAGCGAAAAACAACAGAGGTGTGGAAGAATTTGAGCACAATAATTGGTTAGAAAAGGGCAGCGATGCTGTGGTCTGTCATCATCTGTCACCCTGCTGCATGCTCACCTGTTTGCGTAGGAACCTGTAAAACTTGTGCAAAGGCACAAAGCACACTGAGCGATATCACAGACTCACTCAAAAGCAGGTGTGCATGTCAATTAAAATATTTTACCTCGTATCTTAAAAGTGAAATGTGTAAGAATTGTTCACCTGTCCAATTCATGTCACCAGAGAAACTGCTGAATTCCTTTTAACTGGAGCTGCTGTTAGCTAGTTAGCTTAGTTAGCTGTGCATCTAGCGGTCCAGCCCATATTTAAAGGTAATTTCAGTATTTTTACAGATAGAGTGAATCCTTAATGAAACGAAAACAGCGTTATTTTTACAGGATGTTTCTGGCACGCTTGCTTCTGCTTTGCTTGAGGGTTGAAATGCTCAAAGAATGGATGTCATGCATTTTGTCTCGCTCTGCTCGTAATGACCATTGCTAACTGCTGTAACAGGTTATGATTACTCTGACGAGCCTGCCGCTTAAATGCTCGCGGCAATACCCAAACGCACAGGGCCTGTAACCTAAATACCAAAGATGCTAACAGAGACAAGACATTCTTGTGACTGCGAGAGGAGTCCGGAGAAACAATCCTTGAACCTATAGTCAGGACGACTGTCAGTCACGCAGCAGAACATCAACAAATGCCTGCGTTGAGGGAGGAGCGCGTGAGAACAATGGCTCAATTCAAACGGCTTGTTTTTTTCGGAAGTCCGCCGGAACGACTCGCCGACATGCGTCACCTTAGAGCCAATTATGAGAAAACACACACGAGCTGTATATTTTTGTGTTTGGTCCCGTGGGTCTCTCTGAGGAAGCGGGAGCAGTGAAATCTAAAGAACAGGAGCAGAGCGGTGTTGGCGATGAATCCAGCATAATGATGACAATGTTCCAACAGAGCCTTAATGTCGTCCTCTCGCGGGACGCCAACGACAGTCTATAAACCACAGACAATATATACCTGTATTTACGAGGACGCCGGGCTTATCCCTGCCTGTCAATAATAATTAATATATGTAGATGTATTAATGCTATTCCACTGGGAGAGTATTATACGTTCGGATTGATGGCTGAGCGCAAATGGACTGAAATTATGTGCAATTTGTCATTTTCCACTCGAGATCTTTAGAATACGTGTATGTGACTGAAGGGTGCTGAATGCATACGTACAGGATACGGCGTGATAATGTCTATTGTTTCTGTCGATACCTTGAGCTGAATACAGGGACGTTGATATTCTGTTACAGCACAGTGTAGGGAGTCTTATCATGTCCTACTTATTTACAGACATGTTAAAATGCACGTTATAGATCAGTTTGCTCTGAAAAACAACACGGACGATTTAAAAATCTTTAATTTGAGGGTGTTTGCGTCGACACCAGCTGAACTGTAGTAATTAAATGCTTTTATTTTCAGCGTATGCTCCACTAATTTGTAGAGACTGAATTCCATAGGATCGTTAAAGGATAATGTATTAAATCGTGATGTTTTTGGTATCAGGTGAAGTAATATTTGTCTGCCATCCGCGATGCTTGACTTTTGTCTGGAGGAAGTTTAATCATGCATCACGCTAGATCATGCAATTTTTGACTTTCAGTGTCGAGGTTTTTTTTCTACTACACGACGGCATCGGCGAGGTCGCGTCGTTGGTTGTAGTCGGAGCGAGAGAGGAGGAATATCAAACTTGTTCGAATCCCACAGAACTTCATTTCACATTCTGGCAGTTTTCCAAAGATAACAAACATGTGCTGGTGAATTTGGGAGGAAATTGTATAAATCATGCACAGGACAGCGAGAATATTTGGTGGAATGGTGCAGCAATAAAAAAAAAATTAAAAAAAATGGAGTATTGATTGTGAAGGATTTACTCAGTGTAAACATCGTATAGACCACAGCGCGTTGTTACAGAATACATATAATACTGTCAGACTGACACAACGTGTGTTAGCCGCCAGTTCTCCATTTTCCACAAGTTATCTCAGATATAAATACAAAAATAAACACTCCACAGTCGCATAAACACAAGCAAAAGACTAGCATGCTAATAGCTTTAGCATAGCCGTGTGGAAGACTCTGTTCTTAAGCAGTGGGTGCAGAGTGAGTTCAGTCATTTCATATGGGCTGAATGAAGCGAGTGCATTGGCTCAGAGGTCTGCGACGGACACATCTATTGTCCTTCGTTGTCAATTTCCTACAAATATAACAACTAGGATTACATCCCAAACCGAGCTTAAATAGTGGCTTTCTGTTTGGATGCAGTGCACCGATCATCACACACTCACCGCGTTTACATGCACAGCTTAGTCGCATTACAGCCATAGTTCGACTATGCGACTCAATCGGACAACTGCAATTGTCCGAGTATACATGCCGGTGGGAAAATCGAATTATTGGGCGAGACGAAGCTACAGCTTTGTACATTTCGTATATGGTGTGCATGATAATTACACAAACTAGATGCACAATGGCTTTGCTTTGCTTGCGGTTATTTCGGAGGAAAGACGCCGGCGTCCATCTACTTCCGGCTCACGGCCTCCGGGAAAACAATCTCGAGCAAAATCCGAATCCAACCTGATGTAACGTATATATATGTATATGCACGAGTAATGAGACTATCAATCGATTAATCTAGGTGTTTTAATTCAACTATGAGAAATCCGATCTGGTCCGATTTTAGTCAGACTAAAGTGTAAACATGCAACTTAAAAATCCGATCATAGTCGGACTAACCCAGTAATTC
>OMLP01030524.1:8254-29495 GCA_900302685.1 Spondyliosoma cantharus
TGCGTCATTGACATCCAAGCATGCACTTGTTCTGTCATAGATCAGCACCACAAAACGTTCTAGTTGAGACAAGGAAAGATCACTCAACTCTTGTGGCATACGGAACATTTCATGGAAAGCCTCTGTAACTTCTGGATATACACGCCATGTGTCCTGAACAAGTGTGACATGTTGAAGAACATGGTTGTTCGTCCTGCACTGTTTTTTTCAGTCTGTTGATCTCATTCTGGTTAAATTTTAAACGACAACATTTGTGCCACTTTGCAGTGTTAGCAGACAGTGAATCCTGCAAGCCCGTGCCCTCATCTAATCTGGCAAGATCAATTTTCATTGGAAATATACCAGTTTCTTTGAACTGCAGAAGATCATTTGCCAAGGATACATAACCAGCACCAGCAGGTTTCTTGGTAGACCTTGCAGGGCATTGTAGTGCCTCATTGGTGTCCAACTGACACAAAGCACAAAGATCCCAATTCATTTGTGATTTGGGTTTCTTGGGCATAGGACATTTGTCTATATCTACTAGCACATAGCCATGATTAGTACCTCAACACTACAGGCTACAACACACACCTCACACTCTAGCTAACCCTAACAAACAACCTATCACATCTGTGACACACGTAACACAGCTAACACACACCTAAAACACAGGTAACACTCCAATAAAGAAATGTTAGCAAATTATTTTTAGCTGAGGTTAGCAAACGATTTTTAAATGGACTTCAAGAAAAGATTCAATGGCACAGTTGTACTACTGAGTTTGCTGTTTATCGCTCTGTACTGTTGGACAGTCAAAGGAGAAAGTGAGAGAGAGAGAGCAGCACACAACCTTTCAGGTTCCCAAGTGCCGGAACTTCTGAAACCACACCCATTGCCCCCCCCCAGAACTGTGGGAAAATAAGCTCCCGTTTGTACAAAGGGAAAGATGTGTTTAAAAGATATGTCCACGTGGTTTGGCCTCTCATTTACACAAAAAAACAGATTTTATCACAGAAAACGATTATTTCTAAAAACTCTGGCTATTGACAGCACATTCTGATATACAGGATAACAGAAGTAGATGTCCATAAACCACTCTGTAATTATTTTCCCATCTAATAATGTGTGGCACATTTGGCTGCAACCTGGCTATTTTCAGTCAACACAAAAGAAGTTAGCAGTTAGGGGTTAGCAGTTAGTGATTTCTGGGTGCACCATACTTAATGTGTCTTCAACCTTCTATGAATGTGGGGGTGCATATCGGGTGCCTTCTGTCAGTCAAAGCAACCATTCACTGACTAAATGAATGGCCAATTGAAATGCAATTGGGGGAGCTGTATATACAGTTTAAGCCACAGAGAGTTGGTTATTTCAGAAGACAATAAGGCTGGGCATTATGCCTTTTTCCAGAGCAATACATATAGTGTAGGTGCAGATGAGGATGTAAACTACATTTCTGAGAAACCTCACTAAAAAAGTCACAAAGACAAGGCCATACCATTAAAACAGACTATGATGTAGTACAAAATGCTAACAGAGAAAGAGAAGCCCCCGCCTTCTGTTGCCATTTTGTAAACTCTGGCCCCAGAAAGATGACATTGCCACCCCTAATTTTGCCTTCAAAGCCCAGGAAGGCTTGGTTGCATTTCCAACCGGGGAAACTGCTATCAATGAACACAACTCTGGAACCTCTGAACACCTGAGATGTGGGCATGGACGCAGCATTCTGGAATTCATTTCACTTCTATTTTCACCACTAACTAAATTCCACTGACCTCAATTGCATTGTTACGGTGGCAGAAATCTCTGACAAATTGAAGCAAATCAAACCTCTGCTGCCTGCATAGCTAGAGAATTTATGGGTTTTTTGTTGTTAATTTATTGTTTTTTAGTAGATACAGATACAAGTAGGCTGCACTGCATGCGAATATATTCTATGTGTTTTCCCGGGAAACACATTTAATTCAGAGCAGCTGGGTTATATGAAATTTGACACATGATGTTGTGCGTAAAATAACATGCCAGGTTGGTCTTGTTGTAGTTACATCATGGAGCTGCAGGACGTGTGACCTTTACTTTGAAACACAGAGGGTCTTCATATGGTCTCAAACAGGAAGAGGTAAATGAAAGTGACAGGCTTATATACCTCACACCACTAACTTCAAAAGCCCACGGTGAGGCTCATAGCTTATTCAATGTGTCTCTTGGGCCTGATTCTCTGTCAGCCTCGGCTTTAGTTTTGGGGGTTCTTGAGTCGTGCCCAGGGAGGGTGACAGCCACTATGTATTGTAGTCAAAACAATTTGCTTGTGACATTTTGATAACTGCTATTTTTCTTGCATGACGAGGAGAGTGCCAGTATACCATTTAATTTTGTAGCAGGATGTGGGCTATGAAGTCTGAAAGAAAGCTTACAGTTGTGAGAAAAAGCCTATTATTTTTACGTCTAACAGAAAATGATGAGAGTATACATAACAGAAACAGCACAAACGGAGACAGCCGGTAACAGGAAGGACACAGTGAATAGACACAAATCTCTTGAAAAAGTAAAAAGGTGAGAAGTAGAAAAAACAGTTAGGGGCAAAAGTAGCCTGGATAAAGGCTAAGAGATCTAAAGGATGACAGGTAGGTAGATACACATGACAGGATAGAGAGGAGAGAAATAGCGAGGAACAGGATAAAAACAAGAGAGTGATCATGTCTTTGAAAGCAACGAGAGACCAGTGAACACTGCTAAGTGCATTCAGTGTCAGAAAGCATGAGCATCTGGGTTGTCATAAGAAATGGGCATTTCGTGTTCTCCCTTTGGCCGCTGTCCAGTGGATCGTGGATGTTGACCTCCCCATCAGATCCTGGGCTCCCATCCATCACCTCAGGGAGACATATTAATGTGGCAGCATGTTTTTAACTCATCCATCACAACATCAGATGGCCCACACAGAACTCAGGTAAGGACACAGTCTAGTCGCTCAGACAATTGATTAATCAGACACTGTCTGAGTCTTTTATAGGAAAGGCCATGTTATATTTGCAGAATTGTTCTCGCTCTGAGGAGATAAAGTAAGTGAATGCTAGTGTGTTTACTGTTTCTTTTGATGGTGGCTGAACCACAAGGCTGATTTTAATAAATGTGTAACCAAAACATACGGACAAGCTGTGTAAAGGTTTGTTATATTAGTGGTTGAGCTGCAGGTTTAGCCCTTTGGAGTGGAAGGTTCTCTGCAAAAAGCTATTACCTGTACTTCTTGACCTGTATCTGGTAGACGTGGTCCAAGGCCCTGACTCGGTCATGATCAGTGAGCAAGAGGTCGTACAGACTCCTGTACTTCTTGGAGGCACTTGACAGGCAGTAGCTCCCTACACAGCTTTCAGCAATGTGGTCCACTGCCATGGCCTGGACATCTTCAAAGGGCTATTTGTCTTCAATGTCTTCAAGTCAGTGGTGGGACAGGGCTGTAGCTGTGGAAGTATCATTTTGTCGGTGACTGACTTGTGGATTCGCTAAATGGACACAAAACGCCTTTGGAAGAATGACTGGACTGCAAAACTAGTAGATATTGCATCAAGGTTATCAGGCGTTCAAGAAGACTTTGGCCCCATTCATCGTGACCCCTAGAACAGCAGAGCAGCATCCATTCATCAACCGAGACACGCAGTCAAGTCCACATGGAGGCAGTTCAGATTTGCTCCCATGCCCTTTGAGGCTACACCAGTAGGAGGAGTTCCACTGTATTTCAGTACACACATCCCCATGGTGGTCCCCTCTTACTGCGACGCAGCATTGTCCTTTTAGTGGACTTCCAAGTAGTACTACAAGTTGGAGAAAGACAAGGGCTTTCTTCATGGCCAGGTCTTGGGACAGGTCGCCACCAGTCAGAACCATTTCATCATTTCATTTGAGCATGACCCCCAGAAGTACTAGGATCAGTGCTCCCCCCAAACATCCACTATGCAGCCTCAGAACAGGTGGAATGGTGCACTAGTCAGAGAACAGTCAGAGCTTTAATTCCTTGGGTCTTTTTCTGACCTTTTGAAGATTTTATGTTAAATTGATCCATGATGGTGTGTCTGCCATGAGAGTCAACATTCAGAATGCTAAAAAGTTCAGGAAATCAGAGACCTATACTGTGAAATCAGAAATGCAGGAAGCGGAAGTGATCACGCGAGCGGTAACCTAGGTGTTCTCACTAGCAGCCGTGTGCCATCAGTTCTGAGAGATTCTGCTCCTTTGCTCTATCCTAATCACACATGGAGGTGATCTTCACAGAACACTTGGATTTATAACGTAAAGCTTTTGACGTTCCTGAATGAGCGGATTGCCTCTTCTTCAGCAACAATGATCGTATAAAAGACCCTCGGCTTGTGTGATGGTCTGCAGGGAGGGGCTTCACCTCTACCTCTGTGTGTGTCAATAGCGTTTTTTTCCTGTCAGAAAAGTTCTGTCGGAGTTCTGGGGAGCAGTGTGATGAAGCACTCATGCCCATACTGCACATGGGTTTTTGATATCAGTCACATCAGCTACGTAGCTGACTTGTTCACAGTGGGTTGACTACACAGCTAGCTAAGGGTGATGAAACAGCAAAATTAAGTGACCAGCTGATCTGCTCCAACAAATATGTTTTTCTTCTTAGGAGACTTTTGGTCAGATAAAATTGATAAGGAGCAATAAACACAGCTAGAACAAGCTTCTCCTCAATTTTCTTGGTTACCAGGGTGAGGTGTGTGCTGGCTCCGAAGCCACAGCGCACTGAAAAAAAGACTCAAGGCAGCCACACGCTGCCGTGTGCTCTCTCTCCTCATTGTGAACAATATGTGGATTGATTCATTTAAAAAAACAGCAACGATTACAAATACTATTTATTCTATATAAATATAGCGGGAAAATCTTCTTGGTCGTTATCGGTTTAGGCATAACTGACATTAGTGGCTATGATATCAGGATATAAGTAGGTAGTTTAAAAACACAATCTCAAGCAGCAGTGATGATATTTCCAATAAATATAGTGGATGGAAAGATTGTGATATTTAAAAATAAAACCTGAGGGAATTAAATCTCCAGGAGAACAGCTGTGTGATAGGCAGGAAAATCAAAGGGGTTGGCAAGTATGGGCTGCATATTTCATCATACATCAGCATCATTTATACCATATCATGTATATCATTTATAATAGATTACAGGTATGTATTAATATATTGCCATTAGGGTTGCCATTCAAAAATGAAATATCAGTGTGTGCGTGTGCGTGTGCGTGTGCGTGTGCGCGTGCGCGTGTGTGTCTGTGAGAGAGAGCAAGAGAGAGAAAGCAGGAGAGCCACCATTTAGCCACTAAAACAAAATATATGATGACAACAATGTATTAAAAATGTGTATGTAAGATTTACTGAATTGAAAGTGACTGTCTGTCATCAGTCAGGCAGAGGATACATTATATTGTTGTTCCTGTCTTCCATCACTGCTGATCAGATGACAAAAACAGCTCCAGTAAATGAACTAAACTGGATTCATCCTCAACTGCTGAGGTCTCTTAGTCGATACAGAAAGTGGCTTAGACGTGTAGAAAGAAACCAGGAGGTGTTTGCTCGTGTGTGTGTGTGCGCGTGTGTGTCCTGTCTCTCTCTCCAGTCAGCAGCTGTAGGTTTTAGTGTCTTCCTGTGTATCTAGTAGTAAAACTTGATGACACTTGTCTCAGTCTTGCAATCTCTTGGCACATCTGATTTGCCTCTTCTTCTTTTAACTGACACCTGTATGGGAGGGGCAGGCGAGCCTGTAAAGAGAAGATAGAGAGATTAGTGGATAATAGATTTGATAGTGTCACAAGCATTAGGGATATCACCCTATTATTCTTTGTCTCTGGTTGCATTTCATGGGCAACCTCTCCAGTTTATATTGAGGATTTGCTCAAGGGACTCAGGTTTCATAGATTTTTTTTTTCTTTTTTTGTCTTTTTGTCTTTTTTCAGCATCCTTCCTTTATCTTCTCTATATTTGGTCTCTATCTCTCTTATCTTTCCCCCTTTCATAAATTACAACCTCCACTAGACAGGAAATGACACCAATCCTGCAGCAGCATGAAGAGAGCTTCTCATGTGAAATCAGAATGCACATCATGTGCCAGCACATCAAAAGCAGGCTGTGTTGGCATGCTCCTCCGTCTCACAGGAGACATTAAGGATGCTTGGTTAAAAAAAAAAAAAAAAAGCTTTCCAATGGTTCACATCTAAATGAAATATAAAGTTGAAGTAGCAAATTTGTCCTGCTCAAGATTAGAAATGATCTTCCATCTCCTGGCAGTGGAATACAAGTGTTTGAGTAGATGAGGTTATTTTGTCTGGGTCCATTACATGATGAAGTGTGTCCAAGTAGTGCCCCCTTGTGGCTCCAAGTGAAAGAGTGCCCCACTGACAAATTACCCATGGAATCCTTCAGAGATGTTTCCGTTTGAAGTGTGAAAAAAATCAGGTCGGTCCACATTTAAATCTGAGCACATACTCCCGCCTTCATTATTTCTTTTTTAAATTTAAGATGACATGACTTGTGTCTCTGAAGATATACTCTGAGGAATCCAGAGCCCCTCCTCTGATTGTAATTTTGAAATGAGTGACATAAAGTAAAGGTGTAAGCAACATTGGTCAAATTTAGCTTGGTATAAATGTGAAATCAATGGAGGTGGAGGTGGTTGGATGGTTGGGTGTGGGGAGGACGACAGTTAAGCTCTAGCTAAGCATGAATCATACCCGAAAGAGCCGTTGTTTCCATGATACAAGCATACAGTGCAGCAGCTGGATGCAGTCAAGGCTCTGAATGCCAATCTAAGAGCTTTTATTTCCACCATCCCATTGCCTCAGGCTCAAGGAGGCTTTTTTTTTTACTGCAGAGATTCTCTCGAAGAGGAATAACATTAGATGCCTCTCCACCTTTCCAAAAAGGTCAAATATCATTCAGTTCCTTCCTAGCTGAGGGCTAAAAGAGACGGCACCTGAAAAAGCAATACTGGACTCCCAGGACTGCTTAGTTCTTTCTGCAGGAATCGCCACCATCCACAGCGAGGAACAATTTGAGTTGAGCGCGCTGTGGGTGTCTTTCATCTGCACAGTGTGAGGCTGCTGTCATTCTTTGCCGCTGCTCCTCTTTCTCTCTCTCTCAGGCTCTTGCGCTCATAAACATGAATGTGTCGGCACAGAAACAAGGTGCCTCTCTGCTGCTCAGTTGACAAAGTGTGTTGGTGGTCAAAAGTTTACCTTCAGGTCATGTGCTGACATTCCAGTGAGAGCTGCTCATTGGCCGATGGTAGCATCTTCTCACTTAGGCAGCAACTGCTCATTTTTGGGCAATTAAAGATCTGTCAGATGCGGGGGAGGGCTGCTGGGAGAAACAACACGATGAGATGTCCAAATGGCGGTTTGTGTAACTTGTGTAGTCTTTGAGTGCAATAACAAAAAGGAAAATAAATAAATTACATTTTGTTTAACAGTTTTCAGTTCTTTAGCTCAGCAGTGGCCATTTGCAAAATGTCACTAAGCACTTCAAGCTATGGCAGACCATAAATGTCAACAAAAAAATCAACCATGGCACGCTGACTCAGATTGAGTGCAGTCAAACGATAGAGGCACCAGCTGAGCATTTATCACTCTCCAGGCCAGCAACACTTCCCATTGGCACAGTGGATAAACTTGGCTCTGCTACACCTCGCTGCAGCCTCAGGAACAGCCGGGATGAAGCAACCGGCGGAGAGATTGGGAATGTATAAAAAAGTATTTGTCCCCTTGGATGTTTTTCCCTTTTATTTCTTTTATAAATGGAATCATGGTCAATATAATTTGGCTTTTTTGACCAAAAAATGTAAAAGAAAAACTCTTTAATGTCAAATTGAAAACAGATTTCTACAAAGTAATGTAAATTAATTAAAAATATATAATGGAAAAATAAGTGATTATTATTATTAGTATATTCATCCCCTTCAAGGGGCTATTTGTAAGAAACGTAGATTTTTGAGTCTCACTCCCAACTCGTCAAATAATGACACTTTAAGATTGTTAGGGTGTAAGGTTAACAGGACAGCCATGGAAGGCTTGTAAAGGTAGTGAGTAAAATGAATGCAGTGAAATATAGGGACGTCCTGGAGGACAACTTGATTCAGTCTGCAAGAGAACTGTGACTTGGGAGAAAATGTATTTTCCAGCAAGACAATTACCTGAAGCATATCGCGAAAGCTAAACAGGAAAGATTTAAAGACAACAAGGTGAATGTTCTGGAGTGGCCAAGTCAAAGCCTGGACCTCAATCCAATTAAGAATTTGTGAAAACTTAATCAGTCAGTTACTGAAAAGGTAAGGTTACTCTCTGCTGCTGCTGCTGCTGCTGAACAGAATAGCACCAAACCATTGCTGGAAACAGCATATTTGTTCAGTTGTCTTAAAAAGGAACAGTCTCTGGTGTCTCTTTGGTTGCAAAACCTGTTACATTTCCACCAACATGTGGTGTTGTGGTGTGATTTTTTTTTTTTCTTCTGTTGTATTCTTTTTTCTTCCCAGGCTTTAGATTTTCTGAACAGGGTGTCCTCTGGCCCTTCAGCTGTTACCACCAGCTCAGCCTCCGTCCATCCTCTCCCCACCACCCTCACAACCACTGTCTCTGCTGCTACAGCTACTGCTCGCAACCAAAAAGCAAACGAGCCAAAAACCTAGCAAGCAACCAGCAGGCTCGGTACCACTGTTGCCCTGTGGCAGAACCTTCCGCCATACAACCAGTGGTGAATAGTATATGCTGCAGGACACCAGGCTCGTCTGACAACAGGATGCTTCAGGTGTTCAAAAAAGAAACCTGAATTCACGGCAGGTGTGGAGAGCATTACACGATCCCCTGCCCAGTGGCCAGACTGTAGTCGTAGTGGTAGACTCCATCTTTGTCAAACTCTGTAACATTCATAAGCGGGCAGCTTACAATCAAGCAGTCAAAAAAAATAAATGCAGTCAGTGTCACCAGCCCAGCAACAAGGACGCTGGCCACAACCGCTATTATGGGTACATATACTGTCTCCTAAATGCTGGAATGCCACTTGACCGGTGGACTGAGGAGATGTGGCGGAAGAAGACAAATTAGAAATAGATTGGTATATGTCGTTCTTTGCCCTTTAATTGTGTAAAAAGACTATAAACACAAGGTAAAAGCTGGTGTCGATGCAGAAGTATGAGCAGAAAGTCTGGTTCAGTTCATGTCTGATTTACTGTATGTAACTTGCAGTTCTGAGGTCAGGCTTATGCAAATGATGATTCAAAGCTAACAGCCAAAAGCCTTGAAACATATTCACATTATGACACTAACTGGCAGAGCAATCTGTGAAAATGTACCATCTACCAATTATTTTCAACTTGCCCCGTGTCTTACTTGTGATAAGGATGGATAGATTGAGGAGGATGTGATAGATTGAAGTGGAACTTCACTGATTTATACATCAAACTCTATCTGCAAGACAGTAGACTACTACTGTATATATACAGCCCTCAGTGTTCCCAGAAGGCGCTGTGTGAAGTCTAATAAATGTGCTCAAATGGTGTCACCTGAGTCTGCATCGCTTCTGGCTGAAGACTACCAGTTTGAAACTGGAACAGATCTGAAGGTGTGATGTTAGAGAGGACTGAGCCCTCCAGACCTCTGTAGCCCGTTTCTCAACTCTGCTTGAGGCTACATTAGTCACTGCTAGAATGACACGCCTGAATCTCTGACCAGACTGTTGGCTGTCAAACTGCATTGTGGGTAATGTAAGTGTCAGGTTTTAAACAAGGAAAAGAGAATGAGTAGAATAAAACAGACAATATCTCTGGTTCAGCTGCATCGCCTTGGATCCTGTTTGTCTGTCCATAGTGATGGTACTGTGGTATGAATAAAGGAGTTAGTTAGCTTTATTTATGCAATCTCTGCGGGAAACATCTCCAAATGAGAACAGAAGACCATTTCATGCATGAATTATTAAATCACAAAAGTAATCTTATCTGTTCAATGTTTTTTTACTCTTAAACAATAAATGCTATTTTGAAGGGGTAACTGCAGTGGATACCATTCATAAACAGTAAAAAAAAAAATTGATTGATGAAATGAGATTTTAAGATCTTTTTTCTGTGAAAGTGCATCTGTCCACTGTCGTGGATATTATGTGCCAAAGGGCATAATCAGGTAATTATTCCTGGTAATGAACTGAGGGAATCACAAAGGTATCCTCCCGGATTAAAAAAAAACAACAAAAACATTGTTTCCATAAGTAGTTCAAGATTCATATAATGCTGAACTAAGTACTTCCTAGACTACTGGGGGGGACAGATGGGACACAGGTTCTGTAAAGAGAGCACACTAACAGTGACCAGACGAAAGAGGATGGGAAACAATTGATGCCGGTGCACCAAGTAAAAGCATGCAATCATGAAACTCAATAGAATATAAAACCCAAGTAAAAAAAGAAGTACAACCAAGGTAAAACTGTTTTACTGCCCTGTGACATATACTATGAAGTACTTTTACCATGTACTTTTCAAGTAATCCTACGTCAAAATCCTTGACAGAGAACAAGACTAAGTATATTTCACCCACCTTTGATTTGTAATAAAAAACACATTTTCCATAACTAGTCCAAGATTCATATCCTGCTGAACTTAGTACTTCCTAAACTACTTGCATGAATAATATGAAGTACTTTTACTGTGTACCTTTTGAGTAATACTTTGTCAAAATCCTCACCAGAGAACAAGAATAATTATTTTTGCCCAACTTTGATATGGAATAAAACACGTATTCTCCATAAATGGTCAAAGATTCATATACAGCTGAACTAACTTCTTCCTAGACTACTTGCATGAATAATATGAAGTACTTACTGTGTACTTTTTGAGTAATTCTTTATATGACTTTGTCTTAATTGCTCATTGCTGTAGTGTAACCACTAGAGGTCGCCCCCTAACATAAAAATGGGTCATAATAAGCTGCTTTCACAGGTCACTTCTCTGATGTGGATGGCCTGGATCTGTCATTTCAGTGGTACCAGTGCATCTCTTCTTCCCTCCACCATTCGGAATTACGATTCTATATCTCAAAATGGCAAAGAGATGCAAAAATAACAATCAACTTGGTGTTTGGAATGTGGTTCTGTGGTAAATGTTTAAACAATGTCTTCCAAATATCTGTCCACTATGAATAAAAGAGACAAAAAACACCTCAACTACCCGAGACCACATTAACTTAACACATCATTTATTATCTCGAATTTGTTCCCAAGTGTCTTCTCCAGGTTTCTGCCTCCTCGGAATTTAAAAGTGCAGTCTGTAAACTGTAATCGTGCATGAGCTGAATCAAGGTTTCTAGAGACTGCTCCCATCCTCATGGAAAAAGTTGAATCATATGCACCAGAAATAACTATGTATAGGAGTTGTAGTTAAATGACAAGTGATGTGTCATCTGCACATTGTCTGCACACATGGAAAGTTTTCATAAAATATCTTTCCTCATTTCTCTTTACCTGCTTCCAGCAGCTTAAACGACAGAAATTAAGTTTTGTTTTTATATTTATCTTAGTTTGCAGTTGTGTGGATCTGCCACTTCATCTGTAGTAAAGGGCTCAACGATGTCTTACAAATTGGACCTTTAAGGAAATTGGACAGACAAAAACTATTAATATTATATAATATAATACTATTCGGTATCATATGTTTATTCCTGTGCCTCCAAACCCTCAAGTGTCATGGGATATATCCGATGGATCATGAGATAATTCGGAAACAAGAACAATGGTACCAATTTGTATTCATGTATTGTACATTCTGTGAAATAAGTTTGCCTCTTTGGGTCTCAAAGAGGTATTTCAATAAAATTATCTGAGGAGTTTAGAGAGGAATTGCTCTATGGTGGAACTGATAACAAATCATACACATCGAAAGTGATAAGGTAAGGCTCCACCGATAGCTCAGTCCGTAGGGACTTAGCTTGGGGACTTGAAGGTCGCCGGTTCAAGTCCCACTCGGACCAAAGAACTAACGATGTGAACTGGCAGTTGGAGAATGCTGGATCACATCCTGGGCATTGCCGAGGTGCCCTTGAGCAAGGCACTGACCCCTAACACTGCTCGTTGGGCGCCGTGGCATGTGAGGCAGCCCCTTCGCTTATCTCCTCTACACTGCATGTGTGCGCACCTGTGTATGTGAGTGGAAAAAAGAATTTCACAATTTGGGATTAAAATAGTGTATTAAATTAAAATGGCTTCTTTCTAAAGAAAGGGATGTACCCAAAAATGTTAGTACAATAATACAGCAAAATGTCTGTTGTCGTGGTACATTACTACCTCAGCCATGGAGGTTAGGTTTTCACCCATGTCGGTTGGTTGGTTTTTCCGCCGGAATACACAAAGACTACTGTATGGAGGATGGGTCTCAGCTGAGAATAGACATCATTACCTTTTGGTGCAGAGCTGGATAAAGGGACATATCCAGGGATTTGCTTTAACATTGGAAGATAAGATAAGATGTTTTCAACATCTTTTCAACATATTCATTAATTCCTCAAGGAATAATCCATGGATGTTGATGACAAAAATCAGGCAGATTTGAGTGGTGCTGAGTGTCATTCTAGTTACATATTATATTATTATCACTGATGCATCAATATGTCAAGGCATTTTTAACTGTCGAGCTGTTTGATAGGACGTTCAAGCTGTAGCTCTCTACAGCTAGTCAAGTTCAGTACTTGAGTAAATGTGTCTATTACATTTCACCGCTGAATTTCAATCATGAGCCATGAACCTTAAAAAGCTTAATCCAATGCTGACAATTCTACTTGTTCAATATAAACTAGGCACGAATGTTGAAAATATATTTCTGAAGATGTGTCGACATTTAAAAGTAAAAAGGACATGTGTCTTTCAGTACTGTTAAAGGACAAATGATTTATTAGAAGGTGCCACCACAGGGCTATTTAATCACTCCTCATTATTTCCATTGAGAGTTCCATCAAGGTTCTGTCACTAATAAACAGGACACAACTGAAACACTTATTTCTGCTGGAATTGCACTTCCTTGGATTTTTCCATTAGAGTGAAGAGCTCTCATCAGTTCTACTGGCTGATGTTTGATAGACAGTGGAGATGGAAAGCAAGGCCGGCCTGTCATTTGCTTCTTCTGTTGTGTTGTTTGTTGTTGATTTACACTAGATGGCAGCTTTACACAATTCATGAAGCTTGATGAAACGCTCGTCAGGCTGTTTGTTTTAAACTTTTGATATTGTCAAAAGACTGCAGGTCCAGAGGTGTGCAGGTGGTCCTGCCTGAGCTGGAGTTACCTCTGTGTGTGTGAGAGGATAGCTAGGCCTATAGGTATAGGCATTATTATTGCCTAAGTATCACTTTTTATTAAGCGTGACATTCAAAGGACATAAGAACAAACTACAATTTTATTTCAAAATTGTAAAACAAAAAAAAAAAATGCCGTTGAACTTGTTAGTGTGTTTTTAATCAAGTATTACAGTAATGTCAGCTGTTGTGTGGGAACAGTATGAGCTCTCTGAAGGGGATTATTCGCTCGTCAAATTCCGCTGATGAAAAGCCAAAAGCTCCCTCCAGAAGTCAGCAGCGTTAGTGTGAGTGCACACCTGTGTGCTGCCGGCTGCCTCTTCCGCTGTGCTCGCCTGGTGATGAGTGGAGGGCTTCATTAAATCAACTGCACACACTCGCTCGTGTCTGCGACTGAAGAGGAAAGTGCGTATCACTCTTCGGAGGTGGAGGTGGAGGAGGAGGAGGAGGAAGGTGCATCAGTAGGGGACAGACAGCAGTCATCAGTCGGATAAACAGACTTCCAGTCAAAGCCGCGGTGAACGCCGGTCAGCACCTTGCCATGGGCAATAATGTGTCCGGTCTGTCGATGCTGCAGAGAGGGCAACAGCAGGGGTTTCACAGACTGCGAAACTCTCACAAAGGTCAGTGATCACAAACACACCACAAACTTCGTGACGCTCCCGTGGCTTAACAATGCGTGTGGAACAGTGGTGAAGTCACTGGGCGCGGAGGCTCGACATGAAGACGAGCCGGGGTCACGCTGCCCCTGTATGAGCTGAGTGCAGGTGCTGAAGAACAGCTCCCGTCTCCGGCTGCAGGAGGCGGGCCCGCCGCCTGCTCGGTGGAAGATGCCGGTTGGGGGCATGCAGAGTAGGTGTGATCTGATCTGCAGTCAGTGACAGCTTGTCAAAAGGCGGTTAACTGTTAGGGAAATTGGTGGCTAGATAACAGTATGTGTCAGCCTAAATAGTTCTTGTTGTTGTTTATTGAACTGTGTGTAAGGAGTTTACATAGTAGGCTATGTGAGTCCACCTGCTATTATTACCATATTGTTGCTCCTCTTGTATTGTTGACCTGAAACCTGAAACCTCGGCAGTTAAAGACATACATGCCTGAGGTCAGTTCTGGAGCACGAGCTACAAATAATGTGTATTAATAAAATGTCAGGTAGTAGGTTGCCATACAAGCCTCCCGCTCATAATTCTTCATACAATGCAGAGTCAAGGTGTTGGATGAGCCAGCCAGTGAGAGTGAAGTGTCGCTGAGCACGGTTAGATAAGTCTTCATTCCCCCTTGATATGACTGGGGCAACCTTTGGCTATAGATCCCTTTTACAGCAGACATTTTGACTTGTTAAAGCAGGAATAGCATAGGTGTGACCAACAATGTTAACGATGGCTCCATCTATTTAGTGTCCCAGTGAGTCCTGTCAGTGAGTGAGCATGGACAATGCGGTAGAACAGCCCCTGAACTCACCTAAGCTCACCTAAATAGAAAGCAAAACAAACAAATCTACATCATTGGCTGAAAAACGCTTTTTTTGTGTTCATTCACTGGCGTAGATTTGTTGGTCCAGGTGTGTTTGATGTCTGCTTTGTGGCCTGATTGGGCCATGCCAGTCCACAACCCTACGTAAGACGGCCTCCCCCATTGTCTTAACATGACGAAGGTCTAAGTACCGAAAACACTGTTGTCAATAAACTTTATTTCAAGTGAAGTGGACAGTGTGCTGGAGTCTTTTTCCTGATTAAACTCTTGTATAAAAGTGAAGTATTAGTACCCGAATAGGACACAGAGGTGAGGTTGGTTTAGCAGCTACTGTTTCCAAGGTTGAGAATGAGCTTTGAAGATGTCCCTAATTGCATGGTCTATTGTTTGCTGTGTAAGAAAGTTCCAGTAGCATCTGTTGCACAAGTATCCAATAGATAGATGAGGAGGTTTCTAGCACTCAGCTAGAATCTTCTTGTCTGTTTTAAGCTTTAAGCTTTTATTAAGCAAATATAGAAGAAGCTTGTTGACAAGTGAGCGTTTCCAAGCTGTGAGATGCCGTCCTCCTTTATTGCCTAGATAATATAATTATTACCAAGTTTTCTTCATGGATTTGTTGAATCAAAAGTTAAAAAATGACATCTTTGCACAGCCAAACTTATTATTCTCACATCACCACTGTAAAGCACTCTCCAGGACCCTCTGGACTGAGTTGCATGTGTATTCCAGTCATGTATAGCACAAACACACACACTTTAAAAAGGATCACGGACAATGCATACATGTATGATATAGTACACAGGTTTGCCCTTTCACATCCTCTGTCTCTATCTCCAACACGCTGTTTAGAGCACACAGCTATTTTCACATCTCAGTAATACAGCATAGAACAAGTGAGTCAGACGAAGAGATGCAAGGCGATGCATGAGAGAAGAGGGACCATTATTCAGCCAGGTTTCCTTGACAACCACACATAACATGTGCAACAGTTCCCATGGTGATGGTTTCCAGTGTGCGTTATCAGCGGGAGATGATGGCTGATTGGGATGAAGGCCAGACAACGTCACTGACAGCCGTTCAGTAATGAAAGGACAGGGATGTGCTTGTGCTGCTCTGCATCCCAGTTTATTTGGCTGGCGTTCAGACAGCACACAGTGATTGGTTGGATATGGAACAGAGATATCTGCAGATCGAAGCTCAGCTGAGGACACGATGAACGCTCTCAGTCACTTATGCAGTCGATATTCCCTACCAATACATATATACACACACACACACACACACACACACACACACTTCCAACTCACATCTCAAAGACACACTCACTTCTTTAGTACAGACTTTCATTTGTTTTCAGCAGGATTAATGGCTTTCTCTGAGCTCTGCTGACTCAGCGTTGCAGTGATGACTTTCCATACTTTGTCAGAGCAATCTTCATCTCTTTTCTTACATTACCACAAAAGGCTATTGAAAGTATGTGTAATACTTGTACTATAGGCAGCTCTTTCATTTGTCTTTAATGTCTTGTCTGCTGTTGTAATGGAAAAAGATAGATTTATTAATTCTTGGATAGAGTACAGCTCACATTAGAGGTGGGTAATATCGGTTAAATTGTGTATTTTAGAGAAGAATTACTTGTTTAGCTGCCAAAATAGCAATAGTGTTGTATATATTATCAAGTTTCGCTGATGTGAAAACAATGATTTTGTTGCTATAGCTTTTGAATTGCTATTTTGTTCCCCCTTCAGTGACATATTCATGTATGAGCCAGTATGCTAATCTATGATCCTTTAAATGCCACTGAGCACAGCTGGTCAGCTGTGACAGGGAGATATTGGGACAGTATTTAGACCAGAGCCATCCCCAGGGATGCTGCATCACCAAACCCATATGAACACGGTGTGGAGTGGCAGCTTCTGGCACAAACATGATGTTAGGAAGTACAAGCTGCTCTGTCTTCACACTAGGTGCATGCAAGGAGACAAGAAAACCTGACACACACTACTGACATGTAGTCCAATAATGTGTGAGTCTCCCTGAGAATACAATACAAAGCCAGATAAAGACAGAGGTAGACATGGGAAATGCACCACTGAACAAGATGTGAAGTAATTCCTCTTGGGTAAATAGCAGTTTAGTTCCAGGGCGTTTCTCCACCTTTTTGAGATGAACCCCACCTTACCTGACAAAGTCCTGCCTGAATAAAGTCAATTACATCTTTAATACCTGCAAACTGTGAAAGCAAAGCCAATCTTTCTCGTAACATAGGTTCTATAAATAGCATATAGCTATTTTTTAAACATGTAACGAGGAAAATGAGTTAGTAATTCCTCAGTGGCGTTTTAACAGTGAGAGAGAGGGAGAGTAAACCATCCACTTTGAATGCTTGTGAGTGGCAGTTGTAACACTTGGAGGTCAGATTTGTTCAGTTGCTTTTCATCCTGATTATCTCACAGCTCCTATGACAGGACAGACAATGAGTCTGTGGAAAGTGTTTTATAGGCTGCCATGGTTTGCTTCATTGAGTTGTGACACAGCCCATTAAGACAGATACCGGAGTGAGGAGTTAAACAGGCTGACTGAGCTGTACATCATCACTTTTTCATTAGAGCCAACCGACTCCAGCTCTGTTCATTCCCCTACATGATACTACTGCGAGGGCACCACAAGGGCATGCTGTTACCTCATACGCACTTGACAAGTTCACACACTGCACAAGCACATATTAGTGTGTAATGGAGGTCATTTCTTCATTACTGAACCAAAGATAAAGTCAATTTTGTTTACATAGCGCAAAATCACAAATCGCATCGTCAAATTGCTTTGCGTCCTTACAGCATACAACCCTGCCTGTCCTTATACCCAGCATCTCGGAATAACTGCCCAAACAAAACTTTAGATGAGTGATTTCAGATGTACCAGTGAACTGACACAACTTCCCGTCTGTAAAATGTGGGTGACAAAACCTCACTCAGTCGCTGTTTTCAACCTGTTCTGCTTATCACGACTCCCCGTTTCCACATATACCTCAGTTACTATAGTGACAGGGCTGATGTGAACTCCATTTTATTTTTAACCATCTGCGACAGCAATGGCTGGTATTGTTTCACCTTGTGAGTCTGGAGGCACCTATTGTAGCATATTTGAGTACTTTGCCAGGAGTTTATATGTCTTTCTATATGTCCGTCTGTTGACATATTTTTGCACTACAGCATTGCAACCGTCCATGATACAGTCACAAAACTTAACAGATGTGTAGTTAAGATCAAAATAAGGCCTAGTCCAAAGATCGGTGTGGTTCAGGAAAATGAGTTGAAAGTGGGGGCATGTAACCCCAACATTACACCCCTGGATGTAGCTGGACAACCTATTTTAGCAGGAACTGTCACAAAAGCAGTTTTGAGTAATTTGCCAGGTGTTTGTCCGTCTGTGGACACATTGTCAAGCCGATGCAGTCGGAAAATATGTAGTTCAAATAAACATGAAGTCAGAATATGAATATATTGACTGGCATCACAGTTGGTCCCTAGTTGTTTTATATAACAAAATGCAACTTGTTGCTTGTGATGTTAGCATCGAATTTGGCTTAAAGTTAAACAAATCGATATGTTTACATTAACAAAAGGACACTGTGTTGGAAAATTCAGGCAAGTTTCCAGTGAATCCACACATTTTCTTTTAAGGCCAGGCAGAGCGAGGAGGTAGAAGAGGAGGAAGACGTGACAGGAAGAAGAGTTAAGGAAATAGAGAAGCAAAGGTAAAGATATGATTACAGAACATACCAGAGAGTGGAGAGAGACGGAAGAATGAGAAGACGAAAAAATATCTGTTCAACAGTTCTGTCTCGTTTCTGTGATATAACCATTTTCTCTGTTTATAACAGTGTGCCTGTTAGTGAGTGGTGTAATGTTACTAAGCTAACTTACTCAATCCTAACCTAACCTTAACATACTGACTTACTACTAACATACTACTTCAGTACAACTTTAAGTTAGTGTGGCGTTTTCAGCTAGCTCTGCTGCACCCAAATGATCATGAAGTCTGGTTGTCCATCTCTAGTACATAAGCCATATAAGTAAAACTGTTTTTGTTTTTGTTAAGATTCCTTAAGGAAATTAAAAACATTGATGTCTGCTGAAAGTAATGGTCTTCAGAGTTTATTTTTAATAGGAAGTTGTTATCATATCAGTCATATGAACTGTGGACAAGGCCTAATCAGAACTAAGTGTACGTATTATTTGGGGAGGGGTCTTTAAAAAGAATTGCACTGTATTTGTTCCGTAATTAGAGAACTGTAGACCATAATTCAAGCACTGCCAAGTGCAGTACAAAACACACTAATAATATAACTGAGGAAACACTCAGAAACCATTTGCACCATGTTATTCTCTTCTTGCTGTAGCAGTGACCCCCCCCCTGTGTTTCTTTATGTGACAGCTGACCTCACTTATGCAATGTGGCCTGAACAGTACAGCTGCCCGCCTGCAATGTTTTTGTAGCATCTTTAACACCTGCCTAAATAAGAAACACAAATACAGAGAGGCGATAGAGGCACATTGCTACTCCTGAGGATTGGAGCACCTCGGGCACTGTAATGCAGCATTCACACTTTGTAAACATTTGTCTTAAAAAAAAAAAAAAAAGACTGCCTGCCTGCATTTTATTGTTACCCAGACAGCTGCCTGTGCTAGATGAGCTCACCAGGTTAGACGATGTGTCATACTTATATAAGACAATGGAAAGGCACGGCGCTATCACAAGATTGTTATTAATGCTTTTTGAAATTGCTTAAGAGTGCCACTGTGACAAGGATGCATTGTTTTGCTCTCAGAAACACAACAACCTGTTATATAACAATGTATCCATGTCATGTATTGTCAGAAACATTTGATTAATTTGATAAAGTTATGCATTTGTATACCTAAAACAGTGACCCAGTGAAAAATGTACCTATGTATTGGCTCTGCTTTTGTTACTTTGGTGATTTTTATACTTGTTTCCCTGCCTTTTCACTATGATAACCTGGACAGAATTATGCCACTATGGCCCCTTGTAACTGTTAACCTGAACATTATATTGCCTGCTTGTATGCACAGTGACAGTTGTGTTTAATGGTACTTTATGGTGATGCGAGGACAAGCAGCTTGTAATGTGTACTCAGTGGTACCACAGCTTTTGTATGGGAAGATGTGGAATTATTAACAGCTTGAATCTTGACCATGTGCCTTCTGTACATGCACACTGAGCTCTGTGAATCACAGGAAGCTCATAATCGCTGTAAGATTATTAAATTTAGGTCAAGGATTCATAGAAGTTTGTAGAATGGTGTAAAACCACAGCGTGTCATTTCATGATTTTCCAAAGTGCGCATTTTAAGCATTATGGCTCGTGTTATCTCTTATTACCTTTGTTGAGACTACAGCTGACAGTCGTTTTCTTTCACACAATTTAACTAAAACCAGGACATTTTGTCATAAACCTGTAAAACAACAATTTTTGGCAACTTGAGGACAGCTCAAATGAGGAATAAACCCAATGCTATGATAGTAACCCATTTTGAATAATTATATCACAAACATATTATGCAAATTAAAATTATGCAGACATGAAACATAAGCACTGACCCTGTCATGTTTCAAGCAAGTCCAATATTGACACTCTTCCACTAACTCTTAAAACAATTGTATAGCTCTTTAGCAGTGAAATATTTCACTTTCTTTACCAGCTAGATGTGAACTTTACCTGTCTGCCATTTGTTGCTTGGCTGGTACAGTACAGTGGGTTTTTAAAACTGCTGCTCATTTCAATGGTTGACGAGAGTATTGAGAGTGCAACCAATCAGTTAAATTGTGTGCTAAAAACCAAAACAGTGATTAAATAGAAGCATTAAACATGTTAACATGGTGTATATTCTTAAATCAATTTACAATCACTCAAAATACCACAGAAGAAAGGGGTAAATACACAGTGCCCATACAGTGGGAGGGGGTCAATAGGGGCCCACATCTCAATTTTGGATCAAGGCCTCCAGCAGACTGATGCGGCCTTGTTACTAGCAAGCAAGTTAGGTGTGTGGCACTGATAATAGCTTTATCCATGTCCGATCAAGGTTTGAACAAACAACGAAACAGGCATTTTTTGACTGGAAAACTAACTGACCTGCAGAAGCCAATACTGTGTCCTAATGTGACCTGATACTTGAAATGTTAAGAAAGAAAGAAGTTGCTCTTCTTTCAAACAAATGTTTATTCTACATGGCACCAGATCAAACGATGCATATCAAGCACACAGTTTTGATTGCACAATTAAAACAGAGAGGAAGTTGGAATGGAGCTCAGAAATGTGGAAGTAGATGCTGGCAAAATGACAAGTCAATCAGGATGTTGACTGATGCCTTACTTTGGTTGCATGATAACACTGGCAACATGATGACAGGAAGGTGATTTTTAAAAAAAAAAAAAAAAAAA